>ML818845.1:3887-18706 GCA_009831015.1 Picea engelmannii
TACAGCCACTTGGCTGTCATAATAACTAGCTGATAACACTTAATAAACAGCTCTTAATGCCACCAAAGTCTTACTTTAAGCATGGGAAGTTTGACTAGTCATTGCTAGCTTTATTTCTGATATCTTGTACTAGATTTTGGATGGTTAAATTTGCAGCTATTAACATCTTTTATTGTTGATCTATATACTTCCATACTGCTGCAATTTGGGACAGCAAGGCTTCTTGCTTGATTCCCTTTGGTTTAAGGCTTCTATATCTATCATTTGTCTTGTTCTGGGAAAGGCTAACATTGTTTTGCAGTTACACAACACTTGGCAACCATTCACACTTCTACAAGACTCTTCTTCAAGCCTTCTTCCATCTCCAATCTTGGCCTATAGGGGTGTTCATCATCATCATTTCACTTTTCATCTCAACCCCCCTAGGGTCACCGGAATTCCCCTGTTGTGGTGATTTCATCATCACTAAAGCGAGGGGAGTGTCTATCTAAGGTGACAATGGGTAGGTACTCCCATAGTTGTCTCCCCTTTGTGACTTGGGTTGGGCCTTGCCCAAGCTACAGATTGCGCGATAACAACAGATATTGCTTGAAGAGCAAGTTATCCATTGCTCGATGAGTACCACATGTTACCTAGAGGGGTGAGACAAATGTCCCAGGTTGACTTGTTGACCAATTAAAAATGGTTCATGAGTGTTGAGAATTATAGCTCGGACAGAAATTAGTTTGAGATATTTTCAGAAAAGTAATTCTATTTTTAAAAACGTAATTATATTTTGTAATTCACTTTAGTTGAAAAGTGAAAGTCTTATTTTTAGTAGGCGAATCTAAAAAGTGTATTTCATGCATGCATGACTTAGACTAGGAGTAATTTAAAAAACAGATTAGGGTTTTGGTCTCAGCTAAAACTATAAGGACAAGTCAAGATAGAGAGTCAAGCAACACAAGAACACTTGAGCAGTTGAGCAGGTTGAGCGACGGAGAGAGGGAAAGAGAGCAGGCAACCAGGAAAAGGCATTTCCAGGCAGCACGCAATCTTGTACAGGGATCCGTACAGTATCGTACAGGCGTGCAAAAGTCCATACAGCCATACTGAGAGTACCGTACAGGTCCATATAGTTGTACATACAGGTTGTACAAGCGGTCCTGCATGTTGTACAGCAGTTTTCTGTTGTTTCTGGTTTTTGCAAGTAGGCTGTACCTTTCAGTCACGCTCCACAAGCTCAGTTCAAGGTGATTTTCGGTAATTGTGCGGTGCATTTTTTTTTTGGCAGCTTGTGGAGGTTTCCTTGTAAGTTTTTTAAGGAATGAAAAGCTAATTTGAAGGAGTAATCACTACTCTATGTGTGAAATTAATTTTTATGTTTCCACTATTTGATTTACAGCTATTGTGTGATTAATGCTATGGTCTGAAATTTATTTCTGCAATAATTAAATTCAGCAATCTACTTGTTTGATTGAGATCATAAGGACTTTAGTCATCTAGGGCTTGGGAATTTTCACAGGGGGCACATTCTTTGAGGAGGTTCCATAGAATTCCAAGGTGGGCCCTGCTTGATCCATTCTTTTCACTAGGAGCGCTACACCCTACATGACACTGCTCTTTATAAAGTTTGACTTTATTGTAGTTCACTCCAGTTACGTTCAGTTTGAGTGGGAGATCACTCTAGTTGACTTGACTTCTACTCTTGTTCAGTTTAAGTCCATGCACATATTATTTTTGGAGTTGCTTAGCTATGAAGTAACCTATCCTTGGTGAAGGTGGGCACACCACTTGAAGAGGAAGGTTCTTATATATTCATGCAAGCACATGGCCTATTTGTGACCTAGTGACTTGTGCACCCTACCTTGGATTGAATTTCCACTTCAATTATTATATAATTGACTTCCAGTTCACTCTATTGCAGTGCCACTTCACTTCAATTGAGTTCACTTTCAGTGTATGCACATGCACATGCTATTTTCAAGGTTGCTTGACTTGCAAGCAGTCCGTTGTTGGAGAAGGTGGGAGCACCACTTGAGGAAGAAGCCTCCTTCTCCTTCATGAGCTCCTCCTTTTGTACTTATGACCTTGGGAAGAGTGAGCCTTACATAGGAGGTGACATCTACTTCAATTCAGTTCTCATGCAATTGATTCAATATATTATAATATTACCAAGTAAAAAATATTTGATATTATCAATATTAAGAAAAAAGGAGTATTTATTGTGGAGAAAATGTCACTTAAAGGGTATCTTTCAAATTTAAGAAAGAAGATTTGTAGTTTGGATATCTAATTTTGGATTGAATAAGTAGGACCCTCGTAATTCCTACACCCATTTCATATAAAAAGTATTCATTAAAGGAATCTACACATATAGTAATCATGGAGTACTTACAACATGAATTAGAATATTACCAAGAGAACAATAAAAAATTACAATTTGAGAATGACAAGGAGAAATTCTTTAAAGGGTTAGCAGAGGAAAACAATTCTTGCCTGAAAAGTTGTAATAAATAGTTGATCACACAAATCAAGGAATTAAAAGTTGAGAACCAGTTCAATCAGAAATTACAATAGGAAAATCAAGATCTCAAGAAGAAATTTGACAATAAATTATTAGCAAAAAATGAATAAATTAATCTTTTAAAAGATCACAACAAAAACTATTGCACAAATCAAGAAGACAAAGGATAATAAGCAGTGCATTTAGAACCTCAAGAAGAAATTATTAGAAAAAGATGAAGAAAGCTCCTGCATAAGGAACCTTAACCAAAGGTTGCTTGAACAAATTAAAAAGGTTAAAAGATGAAAAGCCAGAAAATCAAGATATTAAAAATGAAGTTGACAAATCAGAAAATGAGGACGAACTTTCACGCCAAAGGGTTCATAATCAAAGCTTACTCACACAAATTAAGAAGATAAAGAATGATAAAAAGTTGCTACAAAACAAGTTAGAACAACTTACCAAGAAAGAAGCATCAATTAATAAAGTAACAATGACCAAACTTGTGGAACTAGAGAAGTCTCCAAACATAAAAATCCAAGTCATGGAGAAAAGAAACCAATACAGACACAGTCAATATCACAACTTAGAAAGATGTAAATTCAGTCAAATTAAAGATATCTTTAGATGTCGAAGTACAAACAATGGAAAATCCAAGTGTACTTACTATTAGAAATTTAGTGATCAACAAAGCGACATAGGTGTATGAAGAAGGTATAATATCAAAAGTGAATTGAGAAAACACTACAAGTAAGATAAGGAAAAATCATGCTACAATGATGCCCTATTGACATCCTAATCACAAGAACCGATACCTTAATCAATCAATATATCAACATCACTCGGAACAAAAACAATTGGCCTATATTCCGAAGAATATCAATGCCGATAGAATTGAGTCACATAATAAAAGTTTATCTTGGGAATCCTATTAATGCAATATTCCACAAAGGATCGAATTAGGGAGGCAGACCCTCTTACAATTCGACAATTTTACTCGATGCTTATAATATCACATCATCTTGTATCGACAACCACTACGGCTACAAGAACAGAGAACCATGAGACCACATTAGAAGCCAAAACAAGAGATAAGTCTTTCCATAAATATGCCTTGAGGTCAAAGCATTTCTCAAGGTGAAGGCAATGTAATGGACATAATTATATATAGTAATAATAATAATAGTATTTGTTACCGCACAATCTATCATCATAAATGTGTAAAAATCCCAAGCACCTGGATGATAGATTTGGGTAACTAAGGGATTGGCCATGTTGATGTTTGTAGCATTCGACAGGTACTTCCACGTCAGTTTCGTGTCTAACATGTGGAAGTCGTGATTAATACCTCTCAAGTCTTAGGAAATTCACTTTATTAAAGTAATTATTAAAGTGAATGCCTTTTTATGATTAATTGAGTTTAATTTAATTAAATGCCTGAGTTATTGGCATTACTGAACTAAATTAAATCTTAGCCATTGATCTAAAGTGTTGGTGAGATCTAATCTCAGCCATTAATCACTTTGGAGATCTAGGGTTTTGGATTTAGGGTAAACACAACATTATAAAAGGCAGCTAAGGTGAGAGGAGGAGACACACATAGAGTGAGATAGTGAGATCTCATTGTATTGGGTGGAGAAGGACTTTCATCCAAGTGTGCAGGGGCAAGGTCTGAGAAAGGGATCAAGGGGTGGCAAAGGATTACCGGCCAGCAAGATCGAAGGACATATCTTGAGGTGTGATAGGCTATTCTTGTTGTTTTGTATTTTTCCTCAAGTGGACCATTATCCTAGGACAGGAGCCCAGATTTTATCCTAATAAAATCATCACAGTATTAGTTTTCCCTTAGGGGTTTTTCCATGGGTATTTACCCAGACAAAACGTGTGCAAATGTGTTTGGTTTCCTGTTTTTCTTCAGCTGAATTATTTCTGTAAATTGTTAAAACTTAGTCGTGTTTTTTATTCAGTAATTTTGCATAATAAGTTTATTACAGCAAGGTATTTGCTAGGAAATAAATTGTCGGGTGTTGGGTTGCTGAAAACTAACATGGTATCAGAGCATAGACTCTAAAGTGGAAGCCAGGTTGCACAGAGATCATAATTTTGCAAAGCATGATTCTTTTTTTTTGCAGGTTGCAAGAAGGAAAAAAATAAATAAATAAAGGGGGGAAGGAGCAGTCGTACAGGTCATATGGTGTAATATCCCTAATTCCGCAGATCGGAATATATGCCTCAACTGCCGACTACTAGCTGCAGAAACTGATACTCTTTGGGATTTTGGATGCGGTTAAAGGTTTTGAATGTGTTTCTTGTGTTTAACAGTGTAAAATCAAACATGCAATAGATATAAAACACACAACAATTGCGACCAAGTATATTATGAAATATGATTGAAAGTGCAAAACCGCATGCGGGGAAATAAAATGAATCTCTCAGCTAGATCAAGACTAGATGGATCTTAGCTGGAATACACACAACAATGCTAAATCAAATACCCGGAATGAATGATGATGTTGGATCAATGGATGAGCCAGATAAACTACTGCATGCTACGGCAACTCACATGGCAATTGCTGCAAGAGTGGAATATTCGTCCCGGTGGCTAAACTCCTCTAATCACCTTGAAATTTGTCCCAGCTAGGTCGCCCTAACCTCAAGAACCCTGTCAATAACTGTCGAATTGAAGATTGACCCTCTGCTGATCTGTACGAACCTCGGATGGGATCCCCTGGGGGTTATGCCCCTCCTTGCTCAATTGTTACGCCCTAGTGATTCCATCGTCGGAATCTGGCTATAATTGTCTCAATCTGAGCACCTTGGCCTCCTCTGAACTAGTTCAGAAGGGTTTCCCCGGATCTCGTCCGGTGATCTGTCTGGAACCCTAAATGTGCCTCCCCAAGTGTTCCACCCTCAGTAGCTAACTGTTGCGCACTAGATGATTCCTCCATCGGAATCTAGCGTGTAATATCTCAAAAGATGTGTCCTGCCTTCCTCTCAACTGGGTCGGAAGGAAATCTTTGGATTCTCCTCGGTCAGGGCAGGCTAAACCTCTGAATCACCCTGCACTTGCACCCTCTCCCTAATGAAGTGCACACTATCTATCTGAACCTGTCACTGTTGTCTCAAAACGATGAAAGATCTGGATGATCTTCCCGGTGACTAGGGTGTGTCTCTCAACACCGAAATCATCCCATTAGTGTCTTCCTCCTGGAATCCACAATCTCCATTGATTCGCCTGAACCTGTGTTTTCTCCTCGGAGCTCAAATGTCAAATCATAAACATGTATAATAAGGAATTAGGTCGCTTTTCTCCTCATAAACCTTTCCAAAACCCTAATTCTCCATTGAACTCTAAATTTAGCTCCTTCACTTAGGCGCCCCTCTATTTTTGGCCCCACTTTTTACTTAATATCACTTTCGAAATATAACCTTCCCTAGTGAAATGACATCAAATGACCATATTTCCCATGTTTCTCCCTCGCTATAGTCTAATGGGTATGTTTAGACTACTAAGCCCTCCTCTCTGGAGCTCCTACTCGGAAAGGGACATTACAGTCCTCCCTTCCCGAGATTGCTTGTCCTCAAGCAATACCAATCCAGGGTGTTGTGGAATTTTCTCACTCTCCCCAGTAGCATCCTCTACTGGAAGCCCCCTCCATTTGACCAAACAATCCCTGATGACCCTACTCCTCAACTTCCGTGAACTCTAGTACCTCCTTAGGAACCAACTCCAACTACCCCTCCTCATCCAAAGGTGGAAGCTCCTCTGAAGTGTTGATGAATTGTCCCACAGTTTTCTTAAGACAAGAAACGTGGAACACGTTGTGAATCCGGTTGTCTCCAAAAATCAAGTCAACCAAAGTGGGAGCATCATACCCATATAATGCTTTGAATGGGGTCATACCTATGGATATGGGGAAGGTAGTGTCACAACAGTGCTCTCCAAGATGTAACCACCTTACCCACGCTCTTTGTTGTCCACTCATATAGTTTCTCAAATAGCCCTCTACCCACTTGTTGACTATCTCCATCTGCCCATCCGTTTGGGGATGGTAACTGGTGCTGGGTGTCAACTCTGTCCCCACCAATCTGAATATCTCCTGCCAAAAGGTGTTGATGAACCGACTATCTCTGTCGCTGAGTCTACTCTGTGGTAACCCGTGAAGTCTGAAGGTCTCTTTGAAGAACAACTCTGCCACCTACACTGCGTTGTAGTCTATAGGAATTGCGAGAAAACGCACAAATTTGGTCAACCTGTCAACCCCTACAAATATTATGTCCTTACCCTGAGCCTTCGGTAGGCCTGTAATGAAGTCCATGGATAAACTTTCCCATTTTTGCCCCAGAATGGGAAGTGGTTGAAGTAAACCCTGCTGGAAGTGTCTGCTCGGATTTGTTCTGGTGACAAGTCACAACTCACTGATATGTCTCATCACATCCTGCTTGAGACCCTTCCAAGAGAATCTCTCTCTGACCTGCCTGTAGGTTTTGAAGAACCACCTATGGCCTGCTAATGGAGAGTCGTGTACTGCTGCCAAAATCTTCTTCTTGAGACCGGACCCTGGCACTAGGTAGACTCGGTCTTTGTAGAAGATGGTGTTGCCTATGACTCTATACCTGTTGTCCTGTACCTTCCCATCCAATATCTCACAAGCGAACTTGTTCTTGGAATATTCCACTAACAAGTGGGATTTCCAATCTGATGAAATCTCCATCAAGGAACAAGTTGTTGGTCTCCTAGATAATGCATCTGCTGCTTCCCCATCCCTAAAGATCCTCTCCATCCTCTTCGTCGACACTGTCCTAGGTGCCCCTATCGGCATACCCCTCAGTACAGTCTTCTTCCCCTCATTGTCTTTGAATCCCATCTCAAGGGTTTGGTTGTTGGTAAAAATATTACCCAAGGTGATCAACCACTGGACTCCCAACACCACATGTGTGTCAGCTAGGTCAACTACATAGAATGTATCTCTCATGGTGTAGTTACCTAACTTCACCTCCAAGTCTGGAACTTTGTCCAAACACCCCACCATGTGGCCATCTGCTACTGCAACCTCAAACCCCTCAAACTCCTATGTCTATAGTGCTCGCCTAGCTACCCATGCAGCGTCAATGAAGTTGTGGGTTGCCCCACCATCTACCAAGGCAATGGCCCGCTATCCCTGAATAATCCCTTTGATCCTGAGGGTGTCATACCTAGGGACTGCAGAAAGGGGCGCTATGACTCCCTTTGTTGGTGCTCATCTCTTAACCTCTTCGCGAGGTTGTGGCTTTACCGATGGTTGTGCCCCTCCCTGTGTCGGTGGTCTCCTTGGAGGTTGCTCCTCCTCATGCAATGGCTCCTCCTCTAAGCTAGTGGACTCACTGTCCTGTGCTTGACTTCCTTGTTCCTCCTCATCACTGTCTGTGGCAACCTCAATGTAATGGATTTGTCCCTTGCCCATACACCTATGGTTGGAAACCCATGGATCTTTTCAGGTGAAGCGTAGCTTCTTCCTCATAAGATCACACCTCGTAGGATCATCCAACTTCTCCTTACCCTTCTACTCTCTCTGGAATGGTTTCTATCCCAATCCTCCTATGCAACAACGGGTTTGGGAAAAAAAAAAAATCTTCGGCACTGAGTCTGCTAGATCTCTACTGCGCAGGATGGCATCCTGTAGTGTGTGAGGTCTGTAGGCCTTCACCCATCCTCTCAAGGGTTCTATGAGACCCTCTGTGAAAAGCATGACCAATCTGGGTTCTGAAATATCTGTCACTGCCACGGCTACCCTCTGAAACTCTGTGATGAATGCCTCTGGCGTGCCAGTTTGTCTCAACTGGGCTAAATCTCTGAAATGGATCTATGGATCGCTCCTGTCAAATCTGTCCATGATCCTCTCTGTTAACTCCCTGTAAGAAGTGATGTGACTGTGACCTAGCATCACTAGTCCATGATGCCACCACTCATGTGCCTCTCCCTCCAAATGCAAGGTAGCGAAACTGATGGCCTCAATTTTTTTCATTTGGTTGAGCTTGTAGTACGTGTCCAATTTCTTTACCCAAGCTCTGGCAATGCATTGGGATGATCCGTCGAGAGAAGGTATAGTGAGTTTACCTACTTTCCGGATGAAATCTATGTTCTGCCCCTGTTGATGTTGTTGTTGTCCTCCCCTCTAAGGATCTCTAAGACGGTTCCTGAGTTTGAGTCCACAATACTCAACCAAGGTCATATCTTGATGGAACTCTAGTCCCAGCGCTACATACTCTCTCCTATACTCAGAGATATCCTCTGCCTGTGTGGTCTACCTCTGTACTACTGGTTGTTGTACTGATGTTGGAGGTGCCCTCTGGAAGCTAGGGAATAGTGGTCGGGGGATCCTACTCGATGAAGTGTAGATGCGAGTAGGTGAATGGGGTCTACTGCCTACCCCTAAGTTCCCATGTGTTGCATGTGGAGCATGTCTACCCGGAATGCTCCTTGTAGTCGATCTATCGGCCATCTGCGCCAAAGTCTGAGTCATGGCCTGCTGACTGATCACCAAATTGTTATGAACCTGCATGAAGGTTGCCTCTGGGTCCATGGGTGCTTTGCCACTGCCTTCTGGCCTTTCATACCTGTCCCCCATCATCCTCTCTGCCTCACACTCTGCCTCATGCTCTGCCCTTCTCTCTGCTTCCCTATGTCCCTCTTCCTCTTCCTCTGAACTAGGAGGAAAGGGGGGATAATATGCCCTAGGTCTCCTCCTTTCCCTACGTCTGTTGTAAGTGACATATTCATCACCTATGTGCTCACGGCCCTTTGGGTTGTCTGTTGAACTCATCAAAACTAAAGCAAGACTAAAGCTCTAATACCACTGTAATATCCCTAATTCCGCAAATCAAAATATATGCCTCAATTGCCGACTACTAGCTGCAGAAACTGATACTCTTTGGGATTCTGGATGCAGTTAAAGGTTTTGCTTTGTGTTTCAATGGTTCTGAATGTGTTTCTTGTGTTTAACAGTGTATAATCAAACATGCAATAGATATAAAACACACAACAACTGCAACCAAGTATATTATGAAATATGACAGAAAGTACAAAACCACATGCAGGGAAATAAAATGAATCTCTCAGCTAGATCAAGACTAGATGGATCTTAGCTGGAATACACACAACAATGCTAAATCAAAATACCCAGAATGAATGATGATGTTGGATCAATGGATGAGCCAGATGAACTGCTGCATGCTACGGCAACTCACACGACAACTGTTGCAATACTGGAATATTCGCCCTGGTGGCTAAACTCCTCTGATAACCCTAAAATCTGTCCCTGTTGGGTCACCCTGACCTCAAGCACCCTCTCGATAATTGTCGGTCTGAAGATCGGCCCTCTGTTAATCTGTACGAACCCCGGATGGGATCCCTTGGGGGGTTGTGCCCCTCCTCTACTCAATTGTTGCGCCCAAGTGATTCCACAGTCAGAATCTGGCTGTAATTGTCTCAATCTGAGCGCCCTGGCCTCCTCTGAACTGGGTCGGAAGGGTTTCCTCGGATCTGGTCCGATCATCTCTCTGGAACCCTGAATGTGCCTCCCCAAGTGTTGCGCCCTCAGTAGTTGACTGGTGCGCACTAGATGATTCCTCCGTCGGAATATGGCGTGTAATATCTCAAAATATGTGTCCTGCCTTTCTCTCAACTAGGTCGGAAGGAAATCTTTGGATTCTCCCTGGTCGAGACAGGCTAAACCTCTAAATCTCCCAGTACTTGCACCCTCTCCCTAATGAAGTGCGCACTAGCTATCTGAACCTGTAACTGTGGTCTCAAAACGATGAAAGATCTGGATGATCTTCCGGTGACTAGGGTGTGTCTCTCAACATCGAAATCAACCCACTGGTGTCTTCCTCCTGGAATCCACAATCTCCACTGATTCGCCTGAACCTGTGTTTTCTCCTCAGAGCTCAAATGTCAAATCATAAACATGCATAATAAGGAATTAGGTCACTTTTCTCCTCATATACCTTTCCAAAACCCTAATTCTCCGTTGACCTCTAAATTTAGCTCCTTCACTTAGGTGCCCCTCTATTTTTGGCTCAAATCACTTTAAAAGCGCTTTTCCCATTTTTCACTTAATGTCACTTTCAAAACATAACATTCCCTAGTGAAATGACATCAAATGACCATGTTTCCCATGTTTCTCCAAGGCTATAGTCTAACAGGGATGTTTAGACTACTAAGCCCTCCTCTCTGGAGCTTCTACTTGGAAAAGGACATTACGTATGGAATGCAGAGTCGTCGTACAGTCGTACGACCGCGTGGAGTTGCAGGATACACGTGCTCTTAGGCAAAAGGAGAAGGGTTGCGGGCTAAGGGATCACGGGAGGCAAAGGGGAAGGACCTGATGGGCACAGGTGTTGGAGGTCGCGAGCGAGAGGAGAAGAAGGGGTTCGGGTTGTAGAGGCAAAGGGGTAGCGGGTCGTAGGGCTGCAGCCACAGCCGCAGCCAACCACAATCACCAACCACAGTGATAGTCACGGGTGAGAGGAAAGCGGCAGACTACCGCAGCAGCCGCCTCAACAGCCTCCTCAAAGATCGTCAGGAAGCCGCAAGAGACTCGGCCTGACTACAGAGGACACAGGTAGGAGGTCCGAGCAGCGGGAAACAAAATCCAAGTGGCAGGCAACAGGGATTCGGGTAGCAAGCGAAGATCAAATCAATTTGGTGCTTGAAGGACTAAGCACAAAACTCTTCAGTTCACCATGCCTGTAGGACAAGGCACATTTTTTCAAGCAGTTTCTATTTCCCATTAAAGTTTTGATTTGGAGATGGCCACAGCCGGTTTGAGGTTTGAGGACGGGCTAGAGGGTGCACCGAATTTCGTACTTTGGAAGGCAAGGGTCACATTGTTTCTCATGGAGAATGGGTTGTGGGATTTTGCTAACACAATCGTGACTCCACGGACAAATCCAAAGGACTTGATCGTCCATGAGTTGAAGGACGTGAAAGCCAAGAGGATCATCTTAGATGCAATGACAGATCATTTGATTCTTCACCTATCTGAGAAGTCGACCAGGAAGATGTTTGTAGCTCTGATGAAATTTTTCCAGAGCAGTAATTTAAACAAGAAGATGGTGTGGAGGGAAAATATCAGAGACACCAAGATGACCAGATCAAATACAATGACCAGTTATCTCACCAAGATCACTCAAGTACATGATCAGTTAGCAATTGTTGGGGAAGTCGTGACAAATGAAGAGTTGGTGAGGACGGCTCTAAATGGTTTCTGTAAGCCATGGGCCCCATTCATCAAGGGCATTGTGGCATGACAGGCACATCCCAAATTTGATAAGCTATGGGATGATTTCATCCAAGAGGAGATTCGAAAGGAATCTCTAGTAGGCCAATAGGTTGGTGATGATGAGAATCTGGCTCTTGCTAGTCAGGAAAGGAGGAGCAAGGGGAATACAGGTGGAGAGTCAACTCCACAGGATGGAAAGAAGGATATCAGCGAAGTGAAATGCTTTGTGTGCCGCAAGAGTGGCCACTACACTTCATAGTGTCCTGAACGGAAGAAAGGGAAGGGTAAGTCTCAACATGGAGCAACATCTGTAGAAACTCGAGTCAAGGAGTTTGCTGAGAATTTCGAGAAGGATTTCTTGTTAGTCTCTTGTCTTTCTGGAATAGTTTCCAGTAGTGCCTTGTTCGTGGATAGTGGGGTTTCTCATCACATGACAGGGACACATGAGTTGTTCACCAATTGGTCAAAGACGGACTCGGATCTATGTGTGGAGCTTGGCACAAATGCCAAGAGTGATGTAGAGGGGGTTGGGACAGTCAGGTTCCAGCTAGAGTCAGGAGGTTCTCTGGAGGTGGCAGATGTGTTGTATGTCCTAGAGCTGAAGATGAATTTGCTCTCGGTCTTAGCTCTAGGGGACAAGCGTTTTGTGGTCTTGTTCCAGAACATACAAGTGCTCATACATTCAAAGGGAGCTATCCCTGACACAAAAATGAGCATTGGTGTCAAAGAGGGAAAGGTATACAAGTTGCAGGGCAAGCATGTAGGTGGATCTAAGGGGATCTTGGATCATGGATCAATGTTAGTGACAGAGGACGAGGAGCAGGAGGCTCTGAAGGGAACAAAGTAATTAGAGACTTCTAGTGTGGGAAGTCAACCTTCGAGTGGGAAGGAGTTAGCCCCTTCCAGCTCTGTCAAGAAAACCAATTGGTATGAGATGACATTGATGGATGCTCAGAAGCAAGTTGAAGCTCCTAGGAGCACATTGAGGGAGAGTGGGCCTTCGACGAAGTTTCCAAACTTCAAGGCACTAATATGTTACATCATTGAGGAGGCAGCAATTCAACAGGAGCAATAGGATGCCTTAGTACAGGATGATGTGTGCGACATTGTGCCAAGGTCGGAGGGAGAACCAGTTCCAGGTGCCTCTTCTAGAAGTACCTTCCTTGCTACGAGTAAGTGTTGATGCTTGTAGCATCGAACATGTAATTCCACATCGGATTTGTGTCTAACATGTGGAAGTCGTCATTAATACCTCTCAAGTCTTAGGAAATTCACTTTATTAAAGTAATTATTAAATTGAATGTCTTTTATGATTAATTGAGTTTAATTTAATTAAATGCCTAAGTTTTTGGCATTAGTGAATTAAATTAAAACCTAGCCATTGATCTAAAGTATTGGTGAGATATAATCTATACTATTGATCACTTTGGAGATTTAGGGTTTTGGATTTAGGGTAAACTCAACATTATAAAAGGAAGCTAAGGTGAGAGGAGGAGACACACAAAATGAGATAGTGAGATCTCATTGCATTGGGTGGAGAAGGACTTTCATCCAAGTGTGCAGGGGTAGGGTCCAAAGAAGGGAGCAAGGGGAAGCAAAGGAGTAGCGGCGGCCAGCATGATCGAAGGACAGATCTTGAGGTGTGATAGGCTATTCTTGTTATATTATATTTTTCCTCATGTGGGCCATTATCCTAGGATGGGAGCCTAGATTTTATCTTAATAAAATTATCACAGCACTGGTTTTCACTTAGAGGTTTTCCAGGGGTATTTACCCAAAAAATACAAGTGCAAATATGTTTGGTTCCCTGTTTTGTTTCCGTTGATTTATTTATGTAAATCGTTGAAACTCAACCATGTTTTTTATTCAGTAAATCTACGTAATAAGTTTATTACAACAAGGTATTAGCTAGGAAATTAGCAGGCCACTGTCACCTCACCAACTCCCCTCTGCTCTTCAAGCTGGCTCTCCTGTGGCTCAAGGGAGACTTCCCTAAATAGGACTGCTGGAATTGTAAGTCAATGGAGTGCAAAAGGTGATTCGGAGAGTAAATTCCAGCAAAACAAGCTTGTAAAAGTTGTTGAAACAAAGGCGGATGGTGGACTGGAAACTACTGCCTGGTTCATTGGGTGAATGGAGTCATAACAAGGCTCACATGGGGGGTTCTTTTAGAGATGGGTAAGAGACAATATGGCCGAAAATTACAAGCCCAAAGTGTTCTTCTCCTTACTGCCCTATTTTGCAGAAATTTTGTCAAGGGTGTTGCATGTGTAGAAAACACCCAATATTTGAAGATGCTACAACTATCAAGAACCATGTATGAGAAACTTCAATCCATAAATAGAGAAAGAAATGTATTCATAAACAAAGTTCTAATGATAACAGAAGATGGGAGTAGTACACCAGCTTCTGACTTCTGAAATATATGTTTGGCTATTTCAGCAACAAAGAGGAAAGAACATAACAAATATACAAACATCCGCACCACAAGAAACTGTTGTAGAACCTACAAAACACATCCAATAGCTCTGTCATTAAGCTCCAAGGGAGAGAAGTCTCCCAAATCTAACCATGCCAAATAAAGTGAGAGAGTTGCTCTTTAAATAGAGTCTCTAGCTCAACCTCTTACAATAAAAAAATGATATTTCTTGTATTCTAGAAGGTGTTGCAAATGCATAAGCCTCTAAGGTGGGCCATCCATCAATAATCAAACTCCATAAAGAATGAAACTTTAGCTTGTATGAAGAAAAGTCCAACACTACCCATGAACAATCCGCCTCATCAAATATTAATCCCCATGTTATCACAAGTCACTACACATAAGATGTAAGTGGACCGCACCATGAACTGAGTAGTAAACTTCAGCCAATGTAATAATGAAGTGTCAGCTTGCTGAACCATGTGCAATGTATGAATTAAGAGGGTGCCCAGCCATTGGAAAAAATCAACACAACTTGGTGGCTCCATGAATTATGTGGATTGGTAAGGCGGTTCAGCTGTAATGTGAAAGCGGCCTTGTCAAATTTTTGAAGTTACCAATCACCTGACATAGCAAGCGATCCATAGTAAAA
>ML818845.1:35158-62667 GCA_009831015.1 Picea engelmannii
TTGACTTAGGCTTAAGTGATTTTTCCTAAGTATTTAGGCTTAATTTATCGTTTAGCCTTAATTCCTCCTTATTTCTCCGTCTGGTTCCCTGTTTATGCCTGACTATAGTCTACGGGAACATATAGACTACTAAGTCACTCCCTGCTGGCCTAATCTTGGGGACGGGACATCACATTTTTAAGGTAAAATAATTTTATCCTATAGAATTTGGGTGAATCATTTTCAAAATAACGAATCTCGTTTTTGGAAAAACCATAGAAAATTAGCCCATGAGTGAAATTTAGCCCCTAAATCATCCATGATCTGCACCTACGTCACCTACTACTAGTGGATCCACATCCAAATCAACCCACCCCAAGTCATCTGCATCAAAATCAGTACGACTTAGTAGAGTAGATACAGATTTGGCAAAGTCAATGTTATGAACATAAATATACATATATCATAGACATTCATAACATAATAATTAATAAATAATAATTGTTAATAATGAAAGGTCATGTCTCAAAGGACATGACTATTGGTAAAGGACACCCCTGCGTGGGTATATAAACAAGCCCTCATTTCTCAATTGTAATCATCTCATTATATCATCTTATATCTTATTATTCATTCTTATTATATATATATTTGTCCATATGGATTTGGTTACTATATTCCAGATATTTTGGATAATTCTTGTGTGAGTGAACTTTGTTCGTCTCATTTGGTATCAGAGCTGCGTTTTTCTGATCCTGGCCTTTGGCCACCCTCTTTATCAGATCTTGTCTGATCCGACTTTTAGCCAAACCCATCGTTTCAGAGTTTCTCTGAGAAATCCGGTCTTTGACCACCAACAGGCCTTTGGCCACTCTCTTTATCAGACCTTGTCTGAACCGGCTTTTAGCCAACCCCATCGTTTCAGAGTTTCTCTGAGAAATTTGGTTTTTGACCACCGACCAGGCTTTTGGCCATTCTCAAAACTTCTATTGAAGGAATTTCCGCAGTAAATCTGAAAAACATAACCAGAATTGATAAGAAGAAAATTAAAGTATACATCAAAGATCATTCTGCTGCCAAATCGTTTAAAATAAATAAATAAATCAAATTCCATTGAAGAAAAAAAAAAGTTTATTTCACATAACATCACTGTTGTAAACGTAACAAAATTTTCAGAGTTTCTCTGATCTGGTCTTTGATCAACAATTGGCCTTTGGCCATTCAAAATATCACTTTTGTTGAAGAAAAAATAAAAAATAAAGTCTGTTGCAAATTCTGTAGAGAAATCAAGGAAAAGAAAACGAATCAATCTGCGTCCGTACAAGAATCATCCAAACAAATTGTGTCCGTACAGAAGCCGTCAATTCAATTTAATCCGTCCGTACTAATTTTAAATTCCAGGGCCTCCATTGTAAATACACGCTCGCTCCTACAACATACTCGTGGGAAAGAGAGTTTGAAGTTGCCGCCGGGATTTTAACAGTGGAAATCACGTGGATAAACCAATTAATTCGATGTTTCTCAAATCACAGTTGGGCATAAAATAGATTGGTTCCATACCGTACCGTACCATACGAGCATCAACTTAAAAAAAAATCGCATGAGACTGAAACTAGCTATCGTGGCCATTTAGAAATCAAAAATTGTGGGGAACTAAAAAAGCAATTGTTATGCCCTGTAGCCACCCAAGTGTTTCGATGCCAAAAAGAAGGGTTATATGTATCAAACCGCCAAATTAAAAAAAAAAAAAAAACAATTGTAAGGGAAAACGATTATCCAAACCATCCTATAATTTTCCACACAATTCTATACCGCCTTTATCCTCCAAAAAATTATCAGTGAAAAGAGATACGTAGGGTCGCATCTTTTAGCCTTGCCACTGCTAACAAAGAATTAAGCCATACATAGATTTGGTATCACCCATTCTTTTGGGGCGTGACATCATAAGGCATGCATGGGAAGGCCGACCCGTTCACGTCGTTATAGGCTAATTTTAGTATACTCTAGTCCAAGACCATACCTTTTCTTTAACTAAGAGTTGATAAGAGGATATTAAGTAGTCAAGCTATAACTTATATTATATTAAATTATATGAAAGGGTCATTTCATTTGATATAAAAAGGGCTATAACTTATATTATATTAAGTTATATGAATGGGTCATTTCATTTGATATAAAAAAGGTTTGTCAATTAAAGTTTAAAGTAAAAAGGAAATATAAAATTACTTTTATTAAAGGATACAAGTTATCAAAGAAAGGCATCAAAGTTATATATATATATATATATATATATATTATAAAGGATTTTAAGAATATTGGAAAGGAAAGGGACAAAGTTTAAGGAGTTTTTAAGTTTTTAAGATCTTTTGCATTCATCGCATTTACTTACTTTTGAAGGAGTAACTCATCCATTCAAACAATTTCAATGAAAGTAGATTTGGGATGGATCACTCCCCAAAAGATGCAACACATTAGTTGGGAATTCGAAGGTTATATCATCTTGTTTCGTCAAGCGTCGCAACTACAAGCACAGAAGCATTGAGAAGACATTGTGTGCTAGAACAAAAGTTCAAAGGGAAGCTTTCCAGTGCTTATGCTTTGAGGACAAAGCATTTTTAAGGGGAAGGCAATGTTATGAACATAAATATACATATATCATAGACATTCATAACATAATAATTAATAAATAATAATTGTTAATAATGAAAGGTCATGTCTCAAAGGACATGACTATTGGTAAAGGGCACCCCTGCGTGGGTATATAAACAAGCCCTCATTTCTCAATTGTAATCATCTCATTATATCATCTTATATCTTATTATTCATTCTTATTATATATATATTTGTCCATATGGATTTGGTTACTATATTCCAGATATTTTGGATAATTCTTGTGTGAGCGAACTTTGTTCGTCTTAGTCGACCCAATTTGGTACAAAACTGCTAGCTTGGCCACTTCAGTTCCAAACCAGTCCCCGTACCATTTAGATGGCCAAGTCAAAACATGCAGAGGCTAACTCGGTCAACTCAACCAAGTCCAAGTCAAAGTTGACCAAGTTTTAAAACCTTGGCCAAAACTAAAGCTTTTCATTGGTTTGAAACATTTTGAAAACATTTTTTAGTTCTCCTTATCTAATCCATGAATGAACCAGGTGCAATATATTTATGCTCTATCACTCTTCTACATAAACTTTCCTTGGTTAATAAATTCCATAGACTTTTTGCAAAAAAGAACTTACCAAAAAGATGAATGTGCTTTAGATCCCATCCCTCCACCTCCTTAGGCTTTGCAATATCCTGCCACCTAGCCAAATGAATGCCTTCATTATCACTCCCCCCCCCACAAGAAATTAAAACATATTTTTCCGAACTTTTCCAAAATCGCATTTGGAAGAAAAGCAAGTGAATGCCAATAAATCGAAATAGCTTCCAATACTTGTTATCTTTCAGGGTTATTCCAAAAGTGTTTACACCATGTGGGGGAATGCTTCATGACATTTGGGGTACATAGTGTATGATTTGTTGATGATTACAACTGCGTGAGACATCCTCCAGGACACAGTCTGAGTGAGTCGGCCTGAGAGAGCCCATGAGTTGGGTGTGCCCATGAGATGGGTGTGTTGTTCCTCTCTTAGACAGAGAAGGAACATTATGTGCCCCTGTGTTGGGTGAGGAAGCCCATGAGTTGGGTGTGCCCATGAGATGGGTGTGTGGTTCCTCTCTGAGACGGAGATGGAACGTTCTGTGCCCCTGTGTGGGGTGAGGAAGCCCATGAGTTGGGTGTGTTGTTCTCTCTTAGACGGAGATGAAACGATGTGTACACCTATGAAGGGTGAAGGAGCCCATGTGATGGGTTTATTGTTCTCCTCTGTGCAGAGAGTTGAGATGATGTGATACTCCAGATGATTCTCCTGTGAGACACAGTGAGATAGAGATCTGTTGAGTAGGATGTTCCTGTGGCTGAGCACAGGTGGACGTGATCCTAGTGGCTGAGCACTAGTGAGTGTGTATTATGATGATTCTCCTGTGAGACGCAGTGAGATAGAGACTTGGACGTCCCTGTGGCTGAGCACAGATGGATGTGCCCCTAGTGGTTGAGTACTAGTGGGTGTTTGAGATCCCTTGCTATATTGTCCAAGAGTCAAACTTACCTGTAACCCTATTTGTGATGTAAAGGGTACAGGTCGGCCCCACCATAAAGTGAAAGATAATTAATGTAAAAGATAATTAATATGGTAATTATTAATTATATTTTGAGTTATTGAGGTCGGCCCTTTTGTGCCAATAGACACTACTTTTGATATGTCCAGTCTAATATAAATAAAGGTAATTTCCCCATTGAGGAAACATAACACAAGTGTGAGTTTGGAAATTTCAGCAAGTACTTGTTCTTGGGCTGAAGTGCGCACCTCTCTTGGGCGCTAGTCTTCTAGATTTTGTGAGCACCCTTTTGTGTGCTAGGTTTATGGTGTGGGAGGTCTTTCTCTTGAAGAATATAGCAAAGGATTGGTTGGGTTTTCTTCCCTTGTTGAGAAGGGTTTCCCAGGATACTTCTTGTGTACTTGTGCATGGTATTTCTTCTTGTGATCTTGGTTGCTGCAACAAATTGTTTATGGTGTAACTGCAATTGTCTATGGTTCAAGTAAAATGCTAAAATTGGAATGAACTTCATGCTTAAGTCTAGCTTGTTGAAAAATCAACATGATTAGCCCTTGGATAGTCCATGATGGATTTGCACATTGGAGGTGGCTTACTCAATGGGTGCTTGACCTCAATTGGATGTTTGCATGACATTCTTCCTTAGAATGTCAATGTGAACAGATCCATAACCTGGAGTTAAAAGTAGAAGAAGACAGAGCAGTGTTCAATAGGAATTTGGCAGAAATAAATAGTCTCGAGGAAACTCAGCTTCCAACACTGAGGAGTCTTGTCACCAAAGATAGTGCAGGTAGCTGGCTATTTTGCAACACTTAGGTACACTATTCAGGTTGTCAGAACTTAAAGAAGAAAGGAGTAGAGCTAGTTATTCCATGTTTGCATATATGTGGTCTGTTGCACACCTTGACTAAGGAAATTACAGAGGAGCACCCAGCAAATTGATACCTTAAAGGAAAGAGGTGAAATTTGTGTGAGGATATGTATGTATGTATGCGTGTGTATGGGATGCTAGGATGATGAAATAGAGTCGACATCAACTGGTGGACAGTATTAAAACCTTATATCTAAGCCGACCTGGCGTTGGTTTGTACTCTAAGTTGATTTGAATAGGATGGCCAACCTTCATAGGTCATAAAATAGATTTTGAAGTGAAGATATAAGAAGAGCCGACCTTTGCATTTGGAGGGTCATTGAAGGCAGGTTATGGCATTTGGGGCTTTGAATCCACGTTTGGAGGGAGCTTAGAGGATTTTGACAGCATTGTTTATGGAAGAGTTCAACATTGAAAGGGCCTTTGGAGGCTGGATGTTGCGCATGGAAGCCCCTTTTCCCCTCATTTATGAAAGATAGGTCATGTTTCAGGGCTCATGCCCCTTAAATCTTGTACGTGGCATAAATGCCCCCAAATTGTATTATTTTGTTGAAGAGGGCCTTTTTCCCCTCCATAGGCTAGAATAGGGGATTTTAGCTTAAGAAAGTAATATTTCAATGTACAAGGAAGTTGAGGACCTCCTCTATAAATAGAGGTACACTTCCTCTCATTTGGACACAACAACTTGAGGGAGAAATCCCTTACGAGGTCTGAAATTTTCTGAAATTTGTTGGATCATCTTGGCCTTGTACTTATGTGCACTTTTGGAGGATTGATCTAGTGGATGTTTTTTCTAATTTTGGTGGATCTTTCATGAAAATAGGGTTCCTTCATGCATAGCGACTTGGTATAGTAAGTGGTCTTTCCAAGTTGAAGTGTTTGTTCTTGGAATATCTTGGTGAATTCTCTATTAGATGGGTAATAGTTGCATGTTATATTTGTCTCCTTGAATAATTTTGTGGAAACCCTAAGGAAGGATTAAGATTGTTTATCCCCTTCCCTTGTTTTGTCCCTCTCAATTTTGTTGAAGCATAAGAAGTCAAATTAGGGATTATCATGGTATATCTCCCTAACCTTGTCTTTGCGGTTGAAATATAGGGTTTATGAGGGGATAAACTCTAGGGTTTGACCTAGTTCCACTTTATCATTTGCTAAATGCTAGAAAAGAAGTAGGATGACACCTAGGGTTTTGGGGGGGATAAACTTTAGGTTTTGTTGTCCTAGAAGGTTAGTCCTAGGCCTATGATGGTATAGTCCTAGGGTTTTGATCTTCAAGTATTTCTATGCATTTAGACTCCTTTCAAGCTATTGCATTGACTCCATATGCCCAATGAAAAGACACCGATCTCCAAGCTTTCAAACACCTTTTTATTACCACCAAGCTTACCAAAATCATTTTGCTTGGACTCACTCTTCACATCACCTTGAACTTTATTCCCCCAAGCAATCTTCATCTAGGGAAACCCCCTTGAGCCAAAGAAGAGTTGGCCTGAAGTGAAAGAGGGTTGGTGAGGTAACAATGGCCTCCCTCTTGGTTACACTGAATTGCACTTGAGCTTTCGTACTTTATCTCCATAAGTGTGAGTTTGTGTGATAACAAGGCCTACATATGTTTTGTTGCCCCCCCTTAACTCTCATATATATGAAGGAAGGAGTGAATCCCTAGTGTAGAAAATTTTTACATGATTTCAAAGCTTTTGTGGTTGAGATCACTCTAGGTGCAAGAGGGAGTTGGTGTTTCATTTGTGGTTGACCTGGCAAAGGTACTAACCTTGTCGAGGTTGTTGGGTGTTAAACCCTAGGTCACTTGGGAGAAGCACTTGAACCCTGGAAAGGGTTTTGTCTACTTCATATATTGTTGATTTGAGCACTTAAGGATTGTTCACGATGTGTAAGATGACTCTTAGTTGTAGAAACTGTGACAGGTTAGACGGAGCTTCCAATTTTGTTCCTTGGAAGCTTAGATTACAAATGCTTATAAAGGAAGCCAATCTTTGGGAGCATGTTGAGAAAGCGATTCTAGAACTTACTAATCTAGCATAGTTGGCCACCCATCAGAAGAAGGAAGCCAAGTCTATGAGAATTGTTCTTGATTCAATGAAGGATCATTTCAACTCTCATATTGCAAAGAAGAAGACAGGTAAGGACATGTTTGGAGCCTTGATTGAATTGTTTCAAAACTCTTGTGTTTCCTAACAGATGCTCATGCAAAACCATCTTTCATATGTTCATATGAGCAAGACAAATATTGAGGTCACCTACTTGACCAAGATCACTGAGTAGAGAAATCATTGGCCACCATTGGAACACAGCTGGAGGATCAAGAGTTGGAGTCCATTGCTTTCAATGGACTTGTTCTTTCTTGGATGCCTTTTGTTCAAGGTGTTTGTGCTTCAGAGACCTTGCCAAAGTTTGCAAAGCCTTGGATCAATCTTCTGTAGGAAAAAAATCAGATTGCATTCTTGTTCAAGGCAACAAGGGGAAGTAGATGTGATTAGTCTTGTCAAGAAGACAAATGGTAGTAAGAAAGGCTACAAGAAGAAGGAAGGTACAAATACAGCAAAGAACGACTTGAGTAAGGTGATGTATTTCCAATGTCATGAGATGGGACATTATGCCAACCAGTGTCCACTAAAGAAGGGAAAGGAGCGAAACAGGTTGTAGCTAGAATTGTAGCAGGTGTAGAGGAGAATCCCTCTCGGTTTGGGACTGCCTTTTCCATTACCTCTTGCTTGTCCTCTTAACTATGTGTCTAGTGTTGGATGGTATGTGGATAGTGGAGCTTCAAGACATATATGACATATGGCAGGTCTTTATTCAATAGATTTCAAGAGCAAGAGGGAGGCATGAGTGTGTAGCTTGGTGATTATGATACTTATCATGTGAAAGGAGATGAATCCATTTCCTTCCAGATGCCTTCAGGTGATGTTCTTGAGTTAAGTATTGTTATATTTGTTCCTAGTTTGATGAATAATCTTCTTTTAGTTTCTTGTATGACAAATGTATAGCGAAGAGTTGCACTTGAGGATCATTAGAGCACCATTAGTGATCACAGTCTAGCTAGTCCAAAGACTTTGGCTAGAGGGGTGGGAGAGGATGGCCTTTATAGGTCACTTGCTAATCTAGTGGCACTTGTGCATTCCAGTGAGAAGTTAGATGAGCCTTCTAGTTTTGAAGAGGCTCAAGAGCATGTAGGAGTGCCTACTAAGGGTGAGTATACCTCCAAAGAGATATGCTAGTCATATTGCCTTAGTTTCTTCCATCCATGAGCTTCCCAGTTGTCTTGAGGAGGACAGGTGTGATACCTTGATGGAGGATGATGTTGGGATTGATTCCATGATTGCAGCTAATGGCAATATCGTAGAATAGAGGGGCAGGGTTGTTGGATTCTCTCAAAAACATGGATTTGACCTAGGTCAAGTTGTTTCAGTTGTCGGAGATTTTGAGTTCCATGAGAGGGATTCCCGTGTTCATGGGTTGTTGGTAGACCTACATGGATTGTTACATATACCATCAGCTTGGTATTTTAGGATCAATGCGTTGACTTATGCAAATTTCTATCTTTGTGATTTTGATAAATCCGATCCACTTGTCTTAGTCTCGTATGAAGATGTGATATCTTTGCAAGACGTCCTGGATAGCTCATGATGTGGTGTCCGGAGATTTTGACCTATGATGTTGGAGTTTGGCATGTTACTTATGATCCAAGGTTATGTTTCTTCATATTCACAAGTGGTCAATGTTCGTTGAAGGTTCAAGACGTTGTGACAGAATCCTACGATGGATGTGTGATAGTTCCTTTTCAAGAGACAATAGTTGATTCTAAGATTACAGCAAGTACAGATTTGCAAATGGTAGAATTAGTGGAGTTGCAAAGGGAGTTGACATGTGTTGCTGAAAACACTTTCCTTGTAAAGAGGGATTGTTAGTTTTCAAGGTTACTCCAAAAGTGTTTACACCATCTTTGGGGGTGCTTCATAGGATTTTGGGCAAATGTTGTATGATTAACCCCTAGATGGTTTGTGATGGATTTACACATTGGTGGTGGCTTACTCAATGGGTGCTTGACCTCGGTTGGATGCTTGCATCACATTCTTCCTCAGGGCATTGAAGATCTTCAGATAGAGTGGTGACATTCCACATGCTGACCACAAGGAGGAGGTTGCTTACTTGGAGAATGCCTTGCATTGAAGGAGGAGTGTCTAGCATTTCAGAGGAGGGCATTGAGCCTTAAACAACATGGGGTAGCTTGGATTCTTGCATGGAGGCATGGAGTTGACTTGGGGACCCCCGGGTTGCGACAATGTTCATGCAAGGGGAGTGGAGATGATGTTTCGAGGCCCGTAGGTAGCAGACATGGAGTGTTGAGAATTGGATGATTCGCAGAGCCCACGATGAGCATACAGAGCCCCTCCTCTTCACCACACACCACTACCATCATTAGGAGTAGAGCAGCATCCACCACATCAGTTTGGCCCATCAAAGGCAATGGGTCTTGCTTCATGAGGTAACTAGTCAAGTTTCCTGGTGAGTATCGTTTTAATATTTGGGGCATTCGGATAAGTTTAAGAGGGTTCTTTTTTATTATCAAACATTTGCTCAGAAGTTATACTTTTTACCATTTTTCACCTTGGTGGTTATCCTGGGGTTTCTAGTAAGTTCCCCACCCCCGGGGAAAGGGGTGCTACTGGGGGTTCTTCTTAATGGGCCATCGTGCCATTCTTGATCATCTTTTATCACTTTCCATCTTCATTCCCCTTCGTATACTCATCTTTTGGGTTTTCGAGTTACATGTACCCCAAAAAGGGGCTTGTACCTCAATCTCTTATGAGAAGAGGGCTAAAGGCTGAGAGGTTGTTGCAGCTAGCGTCAATAAAAATAAAAAAATAAAGAGAAGCCATGATCAAAATGTAATGGCAGAGATACAAAAGGACACAAAATCCATAGTCCTAAACTTGAGCTCTACCTTTATAGGCGCCCACCATAAGTCCTGAGTGTGAATGAATGCCTCACCTATTTGAAAAGGACTTATAAATATCCCACTTGAAAGGAAACGCATTTAATGCACAAAATCAAGAAACCTTGTAAAGGGGACTTGCAAAACTATCTAAAGAAAATAAAGAAAANTCTCTTGCTTTAATCACAATTATATAGACATATATCCCAAACTGGTTTTCCCCGGGGGGTTTTATCCAGGGTCATGTTGACCAAAAATACCTGTGTCAATTTTATGCATGTTTAGAAGTGTAGAACAGCATTTTAAAGTTCAAGATCTAGAGGCAGTGTTATGTGTTTTAAGTTATATTGCATGTGCTAACATTGAGATAAGAAAACACTTGCAAGGGCACCTTAAAAGAGCACTTAACCTATAAAACATTGAGCAGAAAGTAACATGACTGTTGGCTGTTATAAAACAGCAGAAAACTAAAACAAGACAGCAGAAACTTAGAGCCATACTAAGGTCAAGGACAGACCTTAGATGGCAGCCTCATAGGACCTCAGAATTTTTCTACAGAAAGAGGCCTAAGATGATGAAATTTGCATGAAGTCACCCTCCCACACTTGAACGTTGGACTTTTGGAGCATGACATCAAGCTTAAAGAGCTCGATTTGAAATGGGCTTTTCACTTGGTTGAGTTGTGGGATATTTACCCACATTTTGTGGATTAGTGGGATGATGTCGTACCATGGGGAGATGGCGTCCTAGCCTTTGGAGGCTATCTCACCCAACAACCACCCTTGAGGAAGACATTGGAGGCTTATTTCACCTTTTTTGGTCATTTGTTGTCATTATTTAGAATATGTGGACAAAAATCAAATGAATTTTGTTAAAGTCAATGTAAAAACATAATGTTTGACCTAAAATTAAGGATTTGGTTGTAAATTGTACCAAACTAAGACTTGGGTTTCCTTTATAAATAAGAGGCAAGTCTTCTTTCATTTTTCAAAATTCATAACTTGAGACTTATCTCTCTCTCTAAAGGATTTTGGCTCTCTTATTCTTGTGCAATGGATTGGTGCGATTTTGTCTATTGGGAATTCTTGATCATGCACTCTTAATAGGAGGTGACTCACTCTCTTTGGAGGATTGGTTTCTGATCTAGGCTTGCTCTTGGTGAATGATCTTTGCAGGTTGCTTTGGTTTAAGGGTAAATTTCTGCAATTTGCTTTGATTATCTTGCTTGGAGAACCTTAAAAGGGTTAGGAGTGCATATCCCCTACTTTAAGCTAATTTTCTAGTTGAAGTGAAGTCATTCAAGGGTGGGTTCAAGGGTTAGGAGGGTCTATCCCCTTGAAAACGTTCTTGGCTAAGGTTTGAAAACTAGGGGTTAGGATGGTCTATCCCCTTAGGGTCTAAAAACTAGTTTCCCATTATTTTGTTGAGCTAGGTGACTTGGAAAGGTAACGGATTGGACTCATAAGGGTTTGGGTTCAAGGTTCAAGTCTCTTTTCCTTTGCCATCCTAACTTACTTGTTAATGTTGTGACTCCATTTGCCCAATAGATAAGGCCCTAGTGCATTGGAAAATGTGATTAATGCTCTTTTGAAATCGTTTGAATTTTTAATCAATTGTTCATGCTCTAAGCTATCATTTCATGTTAATAAGTCTCGAGTTCTTGAAGATTTTCTTACTTCTGTAATAACTCTTAAGTTACAGCCATTACGGCTGCAACAAACCCTCTCTCTTACTCTTGTTTACAAATTAATTCACTGCAGAATTTTGTGCTCAAATATTGCAAAGTGATCTACTAATCAAGGGCTACAAATTGGCATTCTTATTTTCTTATTTCTGTGGTGATTTCTTGCTTATGTAGCAAATGTTTCCTACAACCATCTAGGGCTGATTATATTTTGCTGATAACATTTACTTACAGCCCATTTAAACCGTCAAAGTTGTGGTTTAAACATTCAAAATTTGTCTACTAGTCATAAGCTTTCAAGTTTCAACTACTATCATTTGTTGGCGATTTTGATAATAATTTCTTGCAGTTGTTATTACTTTCTCTTGCCGATATAATCTTCAGTCTGCTGCAATTTTTGGGACAGCAAGCTTTCTTGTTGTTTTCCCTAGTGTTTCGGGGCTACTTTACATGGTATTAGATCTTGGGATAGTTGTTTTAACATTGGTTTTGTAGGTACTTTTCAAGCTCAGCTCATATCTTCTCTCAAGACACTTATCTTCAAGCCCTAAACCTCCTCATCTAGTGACCAAAACAGGGATCTTCAAAAACACATGTATCTTCATTCTCTTTTCCCTTGAGGCCACTCGAGAAGCCTCCCTTGTGGTGAAATCATTCATCACTAAAACAAGGGGAGTAATTACTAAGGTGACAGTAGTTCTTACTCCCAATTGTGTCGCACTAGTGATGCTTGTGGTTGGTTTTTCCCATGCAACAGTTTGTGCGATAACAGGACCCAATGGAGCACATGGATTAGGAGGAGCATTAGAGTCCTTGGGGGCTTAGAGAAGGAACATTGGACACATCTCATGGAGCAACCTTGCATCGGATCCTTTCTTGTGTATGACATCACCTTGGAGCTTGACATGTGTACCCTTGATATATAGAGGAAGGAGAGAGTCCTTTCATCATTCTCATTCGTGTTCATTATCTTGTGTTAGAGATGTGACTAAGAGGAGCACACTAGGCTTCCTCTCTTTTGTGCATCTTCAATTGTAATTTATCTCTCGTCTTTGAGTCACTAGGGTGTCTTGGAGCTTTTGGAGCATCTTGAATATTAGGGTTAAGGTTTCGTCCCTTGGATGTTAGCATATGGCTTACTTTACCAATCACTAAGTCTTCATGTCACCTTTAATTGTATTATTCATTTAGGATAATAGTGAATTACCCTCAAGTGATGACTCAATGATTTAGTTAAGATATCCCAGCCTAGTCACCATGCAAGGTGTTAGTATCTAGAGAAAATCTCTCTATGAGGTGGCATCACTCATTGTACTACATATTTGTAACTTTGGTGTGAATATTATACAAGATGGCTTGAGGCCTTTTCCGTCATAGCGTTGTTCTTGTCTTGTTGTTCTATATTTCTTAACATGGTATCGGAGCTCCTTTAGTCTTGAGGGCCTGATGTCTCCATGGTAGTTTTCCATGGAAGGTAAGGAATTCAAATTCCATGGTTGTGTTCCATGGGAGACCATAGATGAGCCAATGAAGAAGATCTATTATGAAGAAGAGAGAAGCAATGCTGGAAATGCATGCAATCCAAGGAGAAGACATCACTGAAGGGGAAATTTGTTGATTTTGGAGTGCCTGTTGGAAAAATTTAGATTTTTGTTTCAATATTTATCCATTTTTAATGATTTCAGTTGCATTTGAAACTAGATTCAAATACGCACCAAAGGGTATTTTTGTATTTTCAATATCCATATATGTTTTTAAAATATCCATCCCGTAAGAAACGGGTTTTGTGCAATTGCGGGGTATGCAGCCATTAAATTGCATATTACGGCCACTATATAGAACCAAGTTAAGCATACAGTGTAGCATTGCAAAGGTCTTTCACAAATCTTTCACCAGATGCGACTTGCTGCAATGAGAGCAAATGTTAGTGTTGTATTTGAAGGATTTTCCTCTATCCCTTCTACCAATGTTATGGACCCCTTCTGTTATGTTCCTCCCCCACCTAAGTTTGAAAAGAAGCCTAAAAAAGAAGAGCATTCAAAGCTATTTTACACCTTCCCTCAACTCTACTAGTGACTCTCAACCAAGTCAAACTTAACCCACCTTAGATAGCCATTAGACAAAGTAATACAAAGATGTTGCTTTTGAGTACATTGCTAGATGGCGGTATGATGCAGATATCCCTTTTAGTGTTGCTCGCTCACCTTACTACCAACCTATGTGGGATTCAGTTATGACTGCGGGAAAGGGCTTCAAAGGCCTTAGTATGTTTGACTTCAGGGGATCTCTTTTGCGAAAAGAGGTTTTGTCCATAGATGAATATTTGAAGGAGTTTAAAGATTCATGGACCAAAACAAGTTGTACGATCATGTCAAATGGATGGACTAATGGAAAGAACCGTACAATCATAAATTTCCTTGTCTCTTGCCCTCAAGGAACCATCTTTTTGAAATTGGTTGATGCATCAGATAAGGTGAAAGATGCAAGCCTGTTATTTCATCTTTTGGATGAAATTGTTATGAAAGTGGGGGAGGCAAATGTTGTCCAAGTCATCACAAATAATGCCTCTAACTATGTTCTTGCTGGTAAGATGTTAGAGTCCAAATATAGGACCATATTTTGGACCCCGTATGCTGCACATTACATAGACCTCAAGCTTGAGGACATAGGCAAACAAGATTGGATCAAGAACATTGTAGAGCATGCTAAATGTATCACGAAATACATCTACAACCACTCATAGGTATTGAACCTAATGAGGAAAAACACTGGTGGCAAGGACCTTGTTAGGCATGCCATCACGAGATTTGCAACTCACTTCCTCGTGTTGCAATCTCTCCTTTCCCAAGCATAGAACTTGAAAAAAAATGTTTTCCAATGATGAATGGAATGGATCTTAGTGGGCTCACAAACAAGATGAAAAAGACACCAAAAAGAAAGTTTTTGAAAACAATTTTTAGAAAAAGCAGCATAGGTTTTGAAAATTGTCGAGCCCCTTGTTAAGGTGTTGCAGTTGATGGATGGGGAAAAATTGGCCATGGGTTACATCTATGAGGCTATGGATCAAGCAAAGGAGCACATAAGGACAGTGTACAAGGATAAAATAGCTAACTATGGGCCTATCTAGGAGATAATTGATAATAGATGGAACGATCAACCAATGTTTTTAAACTTGGACTCGGACTTCAACTCGGTCACCTATCAATTTGTACTTTGACTCGGACGCAGATTGACTCACAGACCGATCTGATTTCAATGACTCAGTTCACTAAAAAATACATTAAATAATTATATTTTAATGAAAAAAATTATTTTAAAGATTCCATACCATTAGAGACAAAATATGAAAAGTTTGTTCATCTATATACCATGTAAGAGTGTATATATCAAAATGGCACCGAGTGTAATACATATCAGCAACAAAATACATAATCAGTGAAGCTCTAAATGGCCTCTATAGTCCATAAAACATGCTACAACTACAAGCCACTGGTCTACTACATATCATTAATCAACATGATCAATCATCAAACTCATCACCACTGCTAGAAATGGGATCAGCTCATAAGTATGCAGCCTTTGTGGAAATTATCTCAGAGGTCTGATTTTGGGTCTGTTCAAGCAGTAAACTACTTCAGTAACCAGCATGTTGATTTTAAGAGTATTATACCAGCAGGGTTTTTTATCTAACCAGCAATTGGCAGCACGTTTCTCTTATGAGATAGCGCCCAGATCAGTTTTTACACAGGCAGATTCAAGGGTATTGTCATTAAGCAGTAAGATATGTGGGAAAGGATTGAGGGTATTGTCATTAAGCAGTAAGATATGTGAGAAAGGACTATTGTAGGAGTCATTTTTAGTGAGTTTCTTGTAGGACAAAGTCAGTGACAGTCAATGCTTACAGCTTTGAAGCACTTATTTGAAGACAGGGTCAAGTGTTTGAGAGGTCATAATTGATATCAGCAGCATACCCTTTATGGGCAGCACCTAGATTGAAGTTAGTGAGAATTTTATGAGGGTTTAGATATTAGGTTTTTTGCTTTTTATTAAAAAAAATGTTTTTTTAAACCCAGGAACCAGAATCCATGCGGGTGGGGTCCTGTACATACTCGACTAAGTAGGGCCGGTTTAGGACCAGCCGAGTTACTCTTTGACTCGGTCGATTCGGTACCAAACTGGCCACCAAATCGATTAAATAGCCGAGTCAGATCAGTCAGCAATCAACTTAGCTGAGTTGATTGGGTTGATTTGACTCGGAGCGATTTTAAAAACTATGCAATCAACTTAGCTGAGTTGATTGGGTTGATTTGACTCGGAGCGATTTTAAAAACTATGCAATCAACTCTATCGCCCTATACATGCAGTTGTGTATTTCCTAAACCTAAGGTATCATTACAGAGCTCGGTTAGGAGAAGATCAAACTGGGAAGGTCAAAGATGGATTGTACGAGTGCTTGGAGTGCATGGTCCCTAATGGCGCAAAGTTGTTGGAAGTAGATTGACAGATCAATGCTTTCACTAGAGCCACAGGTACCTTTGGAAAAAACCTAGCAAAGATTGCACGAGATGTGGACCAACCAGGTAAGCAATTCCAAAGTTTTTTAAGTTCAATTGTTTAAACTATAAACTTTAAATAATTGATTTTTTAGCCAAAGTTACAATCTAATTTGTTGAACTAACTTTGTCTTTGCAGCACATTGGTGGGAGTCATTTGGTAGCCAATGTCCTCAATTGCAAAAGTTTGCAGTTCAAGTCCTGAGCCAAACTTCCAGTGCTTCTAGGTGTGAGGGCAATTGGTCTGTCTTTGAGCAGATCACACGAAGAAGAGAAATCGTTTGGAACAAAAACAGTCAAATGGTCTCGTCTTCGGGCAATACAACCTCCGGCTGAGATGCAACCAGTTGCTCAACAGAAGACCTAACACATATCCTATCGTGTTGGGTGATATTGATCCAACTTCAGAATGGGCAGAGGAGTCTCACCCAGCAGAGTTTGATCCTTGATATTGATGACTTGGAGTTGGGGGGATTGGTTTGGTTTTGGATCCACTAGGAGGAGCCAGAATAAACGAAGCACCAAGCATGGCACATGCAAGCACTAGTCATGCGCTGCCGCCAGTTCATGCTTCAGCTAGTAGTACTACTACTACAATTGCAGATGTCCCTGAGGAGTAGGAGTCGTCTGAAGACTCTAAGCCAAAGGATGATTTTGTAGTTCCTATTGATGATCCCATTTCTAGCAGTGGTGATGAGTTTGATGATTGATCATGTTGATTAATAATTTGTACTATGTACTATGTAGTAGGTCAGTAGCTTCCAGCGTATTTTTTGGACTCTAGAGGCCATTTAGAGCCTCATTGATTATGTATTTTGTTGCTGATATGTATTGCACTCGGTGCCATTTTGATATATCCACCTTTACATGGTATATACATGAGCAAACTTTGCATATTTTGTCTCGAATGCTTTGGAACATTTACAATATTTTGTTTCATTAAAATTTAATTATTTATGTATTTTTTAGTGAACGGAGTAATTGAAATCAGATCAGTCCGAGTCAATCCATGTCCGAGTTGACCCTCTTCCAGTTCCGAGTCCGAGTCCAAGTCTTATTTTAAAAACATTGGTTGAAACCTATATAGGGTTTACTCTCTCCATTTGTAAGTGGGATTTAGTGAGTGAAAGAGCTCCCAAGCTATCGAATAAAAGGTATCTTATTTTGTCTAAACTATTGTAAATTGTATGTGCAACTTCTTTATGTGTAGCATATTGTTCCAAGTGCACCATTGGAAGCTCTATTTTGCAGGTTTATTATTGCCTTGAGTAGTGGATCTTAGATAGACCCTCTCCACCATCAAACTTGTGAGTCTAGTAACCAAATTAGGGCTGCTATAGGGCACATCACCTTGGCTGCTTATAGCCCCTAATCTTCCATAAGAACTGCCTTCTGAAATTGCATGCATGACCCCATATCCCAAGCAAATAAAGGCACTGATTTCCCCTTCATCCATCACCCCAAAAATATAAAAAATCATCCAAAACATTTTCCTTTTGTTTTTTGTTTTCTAAGCTCTCTCTTGCTCCCACTCCTTACCACACACATTGAGTTTAGTTAACCATAGGGAAGCCCCCCTAGGATAGATCTCCACCTAGTCTAAAGTGAGAAAGGCAAGGCTACTACGTGACAGTGGGTAGCTTGCCTCAGTTTCCCTTGGGATCTCACTTGTGATTTGGACTTTTGCACCAAGTGAAAACTTGAGAGGTAACACTATTTATTTTGGATATTCAATTATCAATATATGAACCACTTTGTTCATTGCATTGGTATCAAAGCCCTTTCCAGGGCACTTCCAATTTTGTTCGAAGAGGGCAATATCCTAACTAATAGTGATGATTTCAGACCATGGCCAAATCTAGTTGTTCGTGGCAACAAACTCAGCCTTTGGCCATTTCAATTATTACATTGGCTTGGCTTGTGGGGAATTGATCAAGATTCCACTGCAAATTTTGAATAAGAAATTGTTACTTGCACAGAATAATTGCAACCATAATCGGACCTGTTTGAGGATAACTCTAGGCAAAGAGATCATCATGCTCCCAGTATTCAGTAGAGACCATAAAATAACGTCAACGAACATAATCACAACCAAGAAAAGATGAATAATAATATTAAACTATGGTGGGAAACTTCAATCAGCACATTCCGTAGACAGGAAGTTAGTTACAGAGGTTTAAAAACTGTCGAATAGAATAGGATTGCAAGTACAATAAATTAAATCAATTTCAAGCACAAAATCATTGCCATACTATTTTTAGCCTCGTGGACGTTAAAAATACTTTCTTTCTTTCTTTCTTTCAAGAATTGCCTTGAGGCTACCTCAGGGAACTAAATTTTGTTGAGCCGCCACCATTGTGGATTGAACCGTTACGCAGGAATAAAAGTAATGCTGCAAAACAAAAATCCAAGACATATTGGAGCACTGAAACCATTAAGAACAGTGGTTGGTGGATGACAGCACCAAAAGAGGTTAGCCTCAGGAACAGTGATCGAGAAGATCTTGGCTCCTCGAATAGAAACGAAAAATTTGCACTCGTATTTAGCCGCCATTCTAAAATAAATAAATAGCAGTCAACATCTGATTGCATATGCGGTGGTACTCATAGCCATGTTCTGGGTCTGTTTCCATTTAGATTGTGGTTTTCGTAGGTACAATGTCAACCAATAAGAGACCAGATTGCATCTGTTTCCTCATTACCAGTCGCTGCCATATGACATGCAAACGAAGGGGGAATGTTGTTGAATAAATCATAGTAAAGTCAATTCGGTGGATTCACCGCGTCTGTTCAAAATCAAAAATTATATTCGAGGAAATTCTAAAGTTAAGTTTAAAAAGGAGAGACTTATTACTGTGAACCAAAAGGTGTATAGTCACATTGATACAAGTCGCCTGGGCTGAGGGTTGTAGATCTTAATTACATTTATATCAGGAATAAAGTAGATTTTGGTTTTAAAATCAAGTTGAAGAAGGGGTGCATTAACAAACGAAAACCAAAAAGCTTGAGTCACTTGTAACATCCATAAATATGTGGTTGCCTTCATTCGAAGAGTCACTTTTAACATTCATAATTACTTAATATGTAACAACAAAAATAATATTAATAATTAAATCACTAAGGAACATATATCATTTTGTGACTGTCAATGTGTGTGTATATATATATATATATATATATATATATATATATATATATATTCACAAACACAATGGGTGGTATTACAAAATAATATGAAATATGTTCAAATATATATATATATATATATATATATATAATAAAAAGGGATTATCAACCATTTTATCATTATTCAATATATGAATTCATAATTGCACACATTTCATGTTATTTTGTAATAGCACCAATTGTGCTTGTTACAATGGTATTAGAGCCCCTCTTGGGCCAAATCCTGTGTCCCATCCACCTATTTGACGAGCTACTCCATGAGCTTCTTCCATGACAACCCAGTGATTGTTCTACATCTGTGGATACTCACAATTTCAGAGCAGCAATCTGGAATCTGTACACCTCCACACTTAGGATGGCTTACTCATCTGAACTTAGTAGAAAGGGGATATATATCAGTTGATTAATTGAACACTGAATAATTATTTATAGTAAAACCTTCAAAAGTTATTACTGTAATGATAATTTTCCAGCAGATAAATAAAACATTAACCCCTCTTTTTATTTTACAACGGAAAGGATCAAATGAAGGGCATCGTAGAGTAAGCTCGTCCAGACAACAATTAGTATAGCATAGCTGATTGTTTAATCATCCTCCAATATATTTTGACTAGGGATTCAATTGGGAGGTAAAGAAAGCTACCTTTCCCTCCCAGTCATAAGGCCTCCATTAAAAGTTAGATGTTTTGAATGAAAAATGTAGTTATTTACACAAATACAATTGTCCATCTAAAACCCCTGAAAAGAAAGTTTATATTAATTTCCTTTTAGGCACAGCATACTTGATTGATACATATTACATTTAAATTTACATTGCAATATAATGAGATTTGTCAAATAATTGTTCTAAGAGCAACAGGGCCTTAGCTCACCAGGGAGATCGACAGAGTATTAAGCCATCCAACAGGGTTCCGTTCTCGCTGTGGCCTACCTCACCTGAATGGCATATCTCAAAAAGGGATGAGACTGGGTCCAAGTTCATTGGAATTTTAGTGGAATATTACCCCTAAGGGCTGGCACCTAAGCTGAAGGAAGCCAGTGTTATGTGGTGCAGCCCCGACCTCGAGGTGTGCTTCATGTACAACTTCTGAGAACAAGGCTGTTTAATAAAAAACTTATTCTATATTGCCCAAGTTGATATTTGTAATGTTCCCCAGTGAGTTTGCATGGAACATTTGAAGTTTTGTGTTTTCTGGTTGTGGTATTTTGCCAAACAGTTTGCGGTTTGTCTTCTAGGATTTGTGCTGGGGTTTATTCTTACAGTTTTTACAGCAAATAAATGATTTTTATGAAGAAACAACAAGATGCAAAGAGAATAACACAAGGAAATGGCCACAATACTTCAAATCTGTATTTTATTTAAATATATAAGCTGACCTCCATACAAGAGATGAACAGATCTGGAATAGATACAGAAGAACAATAGTTGTGGCTGATAGCACCTCCAAGATACAATATAGAGAAGAGATCTAGGCTTCCTTGAGCCTCCAATAGCTGCATGCAGAAGATCTACAGAATCCAACTTGTTTCCTTCCTCCAACTGCTGAGTTTCCTAGCTGAGTTGTGCCCCTCTCTGGCTGAGAACTCCTTCAGAAATTCGGCCTCTTTGAATCTGGCCTCCAAACTCTGAGAAATGGCTATAAACTTGTAGATCTGATGAAGTCTAACTCATATGAGAATATACCCCAGCTGTAGATGATAAATCTAACCCCAAACCACCAGATCCCTCTTCACAAATGCGCCCTCCTTCAGTAAATTCGCCCAAGTATGAAAATAAATAAATATGCAGAGAAAACTCTTTCAAGACTGATGCGAAAAGGCACCCTGGTGATGACAAAGACATCTGAAGTGAGATCTCCTCCAGAACTAGTGTCCTCAAGCCCCAATGAGCTCTTCTTCCCTAGACAGTGCGCCCCAGTTCTGCAAAAAATCCAGATCTGCGCCCCTGCCTCCACAGACACTACTGAAATTGTTCTAAAACTGAATAGAATTGTGAGGATGGAATCTTTCGCCACCTTGGCCAAGCTTGGATCAGGAACGGGCGGATCTTTCACTCACTAGGGTTTATTTAGTCAAAACCCTCAAGTATTTTGAGCTCTCTAGCCAAGATGCCAGACATCAAAAATCAATCAACATAGTGAGATAAAAGAAGCCCCCCTATCTCTTTTTTATACCCCCTTTCATCTTTTTCCATTCAAGTGACTTTTAATTCATCTTTATTATTTCTTCATAAAATCACTTTATTAATTTCATGACCCTTTTTACTCTAAAAAGTGATTAATTCACCTTTATAACTTCTCCAGCCACTGAAAGTCACTTTTTATCATCCTATCCTATAGATATTTTTGTCTCGGTTCCAACGAGCTATTACACTAAGGTGTTCCTCCAAGAAACAAGCTCCAAATTGCACCTTTAGTGTAATTAATTAAAATATGCTCAATAATAACCCAAAATTACGGAAATCGTCGAAATGCAACGAAACCAAGGACAAGTTGTGTGGAATGGATCTTGATGATGAAATATGATGAATAATGTAAGTCGGGCCCATAAAACTCCTCAAAACTACCCAAACTCACTATCACCCCCAATTGGCTACTCTGACAGGCATCCCAAACTGTAACATAATGGAATCCAAAAATGGTTACATTACAGTCCTCCCTGCCCGAATATTGCTTGTCCTCAAGCAATAGCTTAATAAAATTGTATATGATCCTAGGGTCCCATATCCACCTATGTGACAAAAAGTACTCTCCCCTCAAAACATGGTTCCTCAAAGTGCTCGCCGCACATGCCCCCAGAATGCTCTTGATGAGTAGAACGATCATGTGCAGTACATCCTTAGTCAACTCCTCAGGCAACCACTCTACTTCGATCTCAACTCCATCAACCACTAGACTACCTATCACTCTAATCCTTGGATCCCAAATCAAGATGTGAATTGCAGTGCCCTGTAAAGTATAGTCCTATAGGGCATCCACAAAAAGAGTCTCCTGAAGATCCCCAACCAGTAGAGTAAGCAAATACAGTATCCATCCCTCAAGGAATCTCTCACCTAAACCAGTCTCCAAACTAACACCTTTGGTAGTATCCAAATCCCTTTCTAACCAAGAAGATGATCTATCCATGTACCTAATCCTCAACCAAGGAGACCCATCCTGCCACATAACGTCCTCATCTCCATCTGCTCTCAAATTCCCCCAACAATGGAAGGAATCAATCCTGAGCATCCTTGAAACTCCCATGCGCTCTAGAAGTGCACCAAACCCTACATCAAATAACTCTAATTGTGCCATACCACGTATCTCGGTGCCTATTGAACTATAAACCTCCGACCGAAGTGTACTGATAGCTATGTTGACATGTCCATGATCACTAAACTCGGCCTCTCTGTCAATCCACACTGTTTCCTACGGTGTCCCATACTCCGGCAATATCCCTATGATGTCAGCCTTACTATACAGCTCTAGTACACTAGGGTCAAGTGATGCTAGCATACTCTCCCAACTCTGCCCTGAAACGAGGGTGGCTAAGGAATCATGCCCTAACTCGTGATGTTGACATACCAAGCATGCCCCCATATGCCTTGTGACAACATCCTCTAGATCCTCCCAGGAGAATCTCTCTCTGATCTGCTGACGAGTCCTGCCAAATGCTATGACTCCTGAACATTGTCCTGCTGAAGTGCTACCTCATGACTTCCGATGCTAATGTCAATAGTGGAATCCTCATCAACACACTCCTCAAGAGCTAAGGTGCCACACTGCCCATTGTCCGTTGTGCTACTGAATCCCCTTGTATGCCACTGTACATCATCATATACAACTGCCTCAATCTGAACCGCCCTATATCCTGTATGTACAACTATATCCTCTTGTGCATTCACTCTACTAATGTGATCTGTACCCGAATCCCATATTGATGTGTCCATATTTGTGATATGGCCATCCCGACAAACAAGGAATGCATCCCCGTCATTGTAGGCCGGTACCTGAAGCAAGTGTCCCATCGATATGTCAGTCCCCATAACCTGATCTATCAATGGACTCCCCAAAAGAGGTAACTCACTCTCCCTGTATTGGAAGGTATGTATATAGTCATCTCTCTCCAAGTCATGCCTCTCCTCCTGGCCTTGCAAATCTAAATCTCCCTCGTGTTCAATCACTACACAAGGCTCCTCTACCACATCTTGAATGCCATTGATATCCTCATGTGTCGTGGCTAGCATAGGTGACTGAGAAGATGAGGAATGTGTCACGCTCAACTCCATAGGAGGCTAATCATCCCCCACGCATGACTTTCTAGAAGTCATGTCAACACCCAGGGGTACCCTAGGTACTAACACATCTGAACCCTCACAAACACCCTGATCATTACTCTATCCATCAGATGCGTAGGTGTCACTGGCCTCATGGAACTGCTCTAATGAAGCATCTAAGGCCACCTCCTCATGCACATACTCCTCATGCCCAACCGAATGGTCAAATTGAGGTGTTATCCTCTCCATATCAAGCTCCTCAACCTGTCCCACATATGTACTAACCTCAGAAGATATCTCTACTAATGGTGTGTCCCCTGCTGACAATCTGTCATCCTCATCACATGTGTCTTCTTCATCATCATTGTCATAGTGCGCCTCGACGTAATGCACTTTCCCTTTGCCCCTACATCTGTGATCTGGCTCCCAAGGCTCCTTGCAATGGTAGCAAAGTTCCTTTCCCTTTTTTCTCGTTGATCTGCGAGGCTCTACTCTCCTTGTTTTCTCTTCACTTTGTTGTTTATCTAAAAACTTGGGTATAACCCTCCCATTAGGTAAGACTCTTCCATACTTCCTCCTATCTGTGACCAAACCTCTGTAATATTCCTTTGGTCTTCCCTTGTATTTGATGTTGCAATACTCATCCAATGTGACCAATCTCCGGAATACTGCACTCCAAGAGTTATACTCTCTTTCCATGGCCTCAAATTCACGCTCCATCAATATACCACAAAATCATAGGTTGGCAGGAATCTAGGCTCTGATACCACTGTAATGTTCCCAAGTGAGTTTGCTTGGAACATTTGAAGTTTTGTGTTTTCTGGTTGTGGTATTTTGTCAAACAGTTTGCGGTTTGTCTTCTAGGATTTGTGTTGGGGTTTATTCTTACAGTTTTTACAACAAATAAATGATTTTTATGAAGAAGCAACAATTAAACAACAAGATGCAAAGAGAATAACACAAGGAAATGGCCACAATACTTCAAATCTGTATTTTATTTAAATATATAAGTTGACCTCCATACAAGAGATGAACAGATCTAGCATAGATACAGAAGAACAATAGTTGTGGCTGATAGCACCTCCAAGATACAATATAGAGAAGAGATCTAGGCTTCCTTGAGCCTCCAATAGCTACATGCAGAAGATCTACAGAATCCAACTTGTTTCCTTCCTCCAACTGATGAGTTTCCTAGCTCAGTTGTGCCCCTCTCTAGCTGAGAACTCCTTCAAAAATTCGACCTCTTTGAATCTGGCCTCCAAACTCTGAGAAATGGATATAAACCTGTAGATATGATGAAATCTAACTCATATGAGAAGATACCCCAGTTGTAGATGATAAATCTAACCCCAAACCACCAGATCCCTCTTCACAAATGCACCCTCCTTCAGTAAATTCGCCCAGGTATGAAAATAAATAAATATGCAGAGAAAACTCTTTCAAGATTGATGAAAAAAGGCACCCTGGTGATGTCAAAGACCTTTGAAGTGAGATCTCCTCCAAATCTAATGTCCTCAAGCCCCAACAAGCTCTTTTTCCCTAGACAGTGCGCCCCAGTTCTGCAAAAAATCCAGATTTGCGCCCCTGCCTCCGCAGACACTACTGAAATTGTTCTGAAACTGAATAGAATGGTGAAGGTGGAATCTTTCGCCACCTTGGCCAAGCTTGGATCAGGAACAGGAGGATCTTTCACTCCTTTGCTGATCTCTAGGGTTTATTTAGTCAAAACCCTCAAGTATCTTGAGCTCTCTAGCCAAGAGACCAGACATTAAAAATCAATCAACATAATGAGATAATAGAAGCCCCTATCTCTCTTTTATAACCCCTTTCACCATTTTCCATTCAAGAGACTTTTAATTCATCTTTATTATTTCTTCATAAAATCACTTTATTAATTTAATGACCCTTTTTACTCTAAAAAGTGATTAATTCACCCTCATAACTTCTCCGGCCACTGAGAGTCACTTTTTATCATCCCATCCTGTAGATATCTTCGTCCCAGTTCCAACGAGCTATTACACTAAGGTGTTCCTCCAAGAAACAAGCTCCAAATAGCACCTTTAGTGTAATTAATTAAAATATGCTCAATAATAACCCAAAATTACAGAAATCATCAGAATGCAATGGAACCAAGGACAAGCTGTGAGTAATGGATCCTGATGATGAAATATGATGAATAATGTAAGTCAGGCCCATAAAACTCCTCAAAACTGCCCAAACTCACTATCATCCCCAATTGGCTACTCTGACAGGCATCCCAAACTGTAACATAAGGGAATCCAAAAATGAGGACATTACAATATTCCCAGTGCAGCACTTTTTTCACCAAAATGTGGACTAGTATGTATCCATGCATAGCTATTGGCTTTGTACAATGTTAGCAACTAGAAATGAAAGATGGAACAAGATTGAATGGAAGGAAATAACAATTGCCATATTTAGGAGATCAAGAGTTGCATTGGAGCATGTAAGCATTATACAACAAGCAGTAAATTATTATTGTCATTTCCACCTGACATTAGCCTTAGAAGTTAACATATACAGTAAATTCCCTCAAATGCCACATTATGAACTGTAAATCTATAAGTTTTGTTCCTAAGTGTGAAAGTACATAAACTTAAATTTACATTCTGGAATCTTAAGTCTGAAATAAGAATTTTGGAGACAAATTCTGTATATTAGGAAAACAATGGCATAATCTAATCACTTACTCCTCTAAGATATAGTTAGCTTACCAACAGATATACACAAAGTAGTAATCATACCACATGGTTCACTAACTGCCAAATCACACCATTCAACATTGCCATTTATTGGTAACTAGTGTTACTTGAAATGAAAATAAATAGCAAATGCACAGAGATAAAAAGTATTGTTCAATGCTTGGATACAATCAAACATCCAAATGTTTTCCACGAATACACAATCTATCTGCTTTTTACATTCGAAAATCATTTAAACAGTCACTCTGTAGCACAAAGAAGTTTTTACGAAGCTCATTATGCAGATATATGTGAGCAGACCATAAACAATAAAGAAAAGTAGCTTTATTCAAACCGTCGTTTAAAGTTTTACCACATGCAGTACTTCGGAGCAAACTCATGATGCAAAGATTGAAGGGGAGGCCCTTGAGAATAGAGAAAAATAGCTTTAATCCACAACTGTTGATTATTAAGATAGAAATAACCAATCTATTAGATAAAAATAAAAGTAGGAACATAACCAACCTGATTCCCGGCATACTGTTGCTGAATGGCTTTTATTTTAGGCTCTAGATTTTTCATTGCCATTGTCGACTCAACCTGGAAGATCGAATTCAAAATAACTCAGTTGACAGTCTGGTCCAACTCGTTTGATTCATTTTTCCAAAATCAAACCCACAATTTCCTCTCCACAGTAAAATTAATAAACACACATGGTTTCACAACAAACATATCAATACCTACAAAGAGAAGCACAGATCAACAAGAACATGGAGGGTAAAAGAAACAAGAAAAAAGAGAAGTTAAAAGCTTAAAAGACATTCCAACTTCAACAAAGATAAAAGGAGAGTAGAGAGGCATTTCATACATGATTCCTGTGCCAAAATTAATGTCCAGAAATGAGCAAAATAACAAAGGGACTAGCAAGTATAAAAAGTCGTGATGATAATGTCCACAAAAATAAGTACAAATAAAGATAAAGATAAGAAAGAAAGAAATTATAATTTATATTAATGTCCACAAATGACCAAAGTAGGTCAATGGGACTTGAAATTCCATCCAGCAGAATAGGAAACATCTAGGGTAGGAAAAAAAGACCCGGGACTGAGAAAATAACTAAACACTAAGACAATAAAACAATGTGAACAATGTAAACAATTTAAAC
>ML818845.1:74632-85089 GCA_009831015.1 Picea engelmannii
TTAAAATCTTATTATCACCTTATCACCTGATATTAAGATTATATGGTGGCACCTATTATTCTATCATGATATATGCACCTTAATATCATCTTAATATTTCATCATGATATCCATGATGATATTAATCATGATACGCACCTAGTTTACATCAGATTATAGTCTAAGCTCCAGGGTCATGATATCTCATCTTAATTCATCTTAATCTCACATCAAATTAGAATCATGAAATAGTTGATATCATCTAAAGCTCCAAGGTCATGATATCCATGAGACTGATTATGGTGTCTTCCACAATAGTCTTTATTTTTAATACTTCAACATGTTTCAGAATTTTCAATTTAGTAACGATATGTGACCACTTGACATCTTATGCATCTTATTTATTGGTTGTATTTTCATATTTATGTAGCAAAGTGTTTATTTGATGTTGTTGTTGTTTTACAGTTTAAAAATTTGAAAAAAATGAGTGTTTTTGTATTTTTTTTTAGGTCTTGCGACATTTTCCGACATTTTCCGCCGATGTCGCCGAGAAGTTACATTCCGGACCCTCGTCGACACTTTCCTCGACACGAAATATACAGCATTGCTAAATAGTATAGTTTGTTATGCTTACAAGCTTGAAACAACTACAAATGTTTATGGTGAATTCTAAAATTTTAATATTATATATATATTATTGCCATCCCCAACCCGCCGTCCCCTAAAAAATTTTGGGGGTGCACTCTAGTCGTCCCCCATCCCCATCGTTCCCCCATTCCAAAAACCAATGCAACATAGTTATTTTCTAATATGTTCTTGTCAAGTTTCTTTTTGAAATCTTGATTCTCTTGTTGCTATTCGGATTGCATTGCTTCCCATCTCTTAACTCTTCGATTTGTCAAAGTAATCTCTTATTAAGCTTCTTTAGGTAAGAATTTTCTTCATCTTTCTCATGATTCTTCTCGAGTTTCTTCTAAAGGGCTTGATTCTCCAGGAGTAATTTTTGGTCACATTGGATTGTGATGCCTTGTAGGAGTAGTGCTTGATCCTTGACTTGCAAGTGAGAATTCTTTTTCTCCGATTCTTGTAGATGTTTTTTTGAATTATTTGTTTCATTAACTTGCTTGTTCAATTTACATCATAGGGTATGCACTTCTATTGAAATTTTTCTTTCATTTCTTCAAGATATTTAATTATTTTCACTTGGGCTACATGTTCCTTCTTGTAATTTTTCTAGTGTGAAGTGATTGACTTTATTTCCAAGAAGTTGATTTTGTACTACTTGGAATTAAAATTTGTTCAAAGTTGCTCTAATTTTCCTTTTAATTGTTCGCATATCTCCATAGTTATTATTTTTGTGGGTTTCCCATGGTTGCTATAAAAATTCTTTTAATAATACCTTTAATATTAAGTGGGTGCGCAGAAATAGAAAGGTCCCACTAAAAATAATATCAATTTAAGATATTAAAATATCGTTGGCTTTTTTAAAAGTCAAAACCTTTGTAACTACCCAATACCCTTAATATGGTTCCCTTCTTACAACTTTTCACTTTAAATATTAACACTTATAAACCTTTATTGAGTTGTCAACTTGATATCTTCACTTAAATATATTCATATATATGGAATTATTATATCTTTCACTTTTAACTTCTTTAAAAAAGAGTCGTGATGCTTCTCTCTTGCGACGTATTTTATTATACTTGCCGACAGGCAAGTTATATTGTAATCAATTAAGAGTCAAATTCATTTGACTTTTATTATTTGTTAGAACACACGAATATAGATAAGCGTGAGACGTATTTCTCATTAATATGATACAGATATAAATACAAGAGATTGACCTTTGGATTCATCTTCCAAGACGTCTCTTGGACTCTCGACAATCGTTACACTAACTTGAATTTTCAAATTCCTTCAAGTGTGTAACCCTAATGGATTATGTTTCCAACATTGCCCCCCTTAATCCAAAGGGGTGTATGTGAGTCCAACAAGAGAGCTTAAATATGGAAGTGGATAGTTGTCAATCATTGAATGTGCTCTCTAAATCTAGTGGTTTTGGGATGACCACAAACCAAAAGGCTAGCAGAAGTTGATGTCTTCTACTAAATGGTGTTGGTGGTTTAAGGAAGACCACAAACCCTGGAACTTGGCTCTAAGGCTCATTGGTTCCCGGAACATTTCCTAAGTTAGCTATAAGCTGGAATCTAATGTCCTCTGCTAATTGGAAGTGCTCTCGAATGTTGGTTTAAAGATGACCATAAATTGTTCTCTAGCAGAAGATGATGTCTTCTACTAAATGGAGGTTTAAGGAAAACCACAAACCGTTGTCTAGCAGAAGTTTTAAGTCTTCTACTAAATGGAGGTTTAAGGAAAGCCACAAACCAATTTGGTGGTTTTGGATGACCCCAAACCAAATCATGCTTGCTTGTTACTACTCGATTGATAGGACTTCGAAACTTGAATCCTGACAGTCAATCACTGATATTGTTCCCCCGTGTCAAGTACAAGGTGAGAAGATGCAAATCTTTCTACTGCAAGATGTGTCAATAATCGAGAATGAATTCGTCGGTATGACTAATATATCTTCTTGATTGTTGATGACCATTGCCAAGAAGTCACCCACCCATGGTTCTTTACTCTTGCAGATTTCTTGTGTTTGGAACATCTGTCTGAGGGATGATTATGCTTTCCACAATGTCACAAGGATGAAGATCAAAACACTGATCTTCCATGTGGCCAACTTGATGACAATGTTAGCATTTCGAAATCTTCTCTTGAACTAGAGCAGGTGAATGTGAAATTTCTTGAAGCAATCCATCATTCTGAAACTGGATCGGTTTGGTATAATTTGGAATATGAAAGGTAACTACCTTTTCATATCCGATACGTGTTATGTGCTTGTTGTTCCTGATTTCTTCCCAAGGTCTGATGATTGACTTGGAAAGAGAGAGTTGAATTTCATCTGCACTTGAATCTAAAGTTGGCTCACTCAGATGCTCCTACACTGGCTATTGATCAAGATCATCATCATCATCATCTTCTTCGAAAAGAGGGTTGTTCTAAACAAGGACTAGTTCAAAATGTCGAAGATTCTTTCATTCAAGTTCATCATGAAGAAGTTGAGTCTGAGTTTGAAGCAGTTTTATTTTGGCTTGCAAAACTTGCAAACAAGTTAGAATAGATTGCAGAGTTTCTTTGTCAATTGTAACCATATTGTCGTCAGTTGAGAGTATTAGAGTGTTCAGTAACTCTAATAATTCGTCAATTCGAGCCATTTAACTGTCAGACTCTATAATGCAAACTCAGCAAATGAAGGGTGTTGGATTCTAACGAAAATGCACCCGTTTACAGTGTAATTCAACTTGATTTCAAAAAACACAAGTAAACTTACAAAAAGACTATTTGCAAGTTACTGTTGTTCAGCATGATTCTTCTTGTTGTCCCGAGCAGCAGTACCAGCAAGTTCCAAAAGGTCCTCTGCCCAAAGATAATTGTGCTTAGGAAGGAATGTTCATGTACGTTTTAGAGCTCAAAGAAGAGAGCAAAGTTGAGTTTACTGGAAGTTGAGAGGAGTCACCCATGGCAGCCCAAATTCAACATTTTTGTTTTGACATAATGCACATTCTTGATTTCGACTGCTTCTTCCAACCGGCTACTATGCTAATGTAAGATAAGATGAGATGAGATCAAATATAAGCAAGCACACATTGTTTGAAGAACACAGGAGCCCGAACCAAAATAAAGAAAAAAGCCAAGACAGCAAGAAATAAGTTATTTTCTTTCTATTTCTTTAACTTGCTAACTCAAAATGAACTAGGGTGAAACGGAGATAAGCATGCATCTTCCTTCCTATTTCTTTCACGTATTGAAAATTTAGTGACAAAGGGTACTTCTAGCCAGGAGGAACTAGCTTGACTCATCATTTACGTAAATGGAAACTCAATCCTATCTCCATATTACATCCCAACAAGCTTTGCTCTCCCTCATCGTATATTCCAACCTATCTAGCTACCATCTTAATAGTCTTAAACCAATCAAAAGAGATTGTTTTCTCAATGAAAACTATGAAAAGAAGAATGGAAGCAATCTGTCTCCCTATAAATCACCAGACGAGATATCAAAATTCAATAGAGGCAGGCCCAAAAGATATTGTCCATACTCACGCCATTCTCGACGATCTGATCACAGCCCAGGCACCGAATGATAAACGGTATGTTGGAATGCTCCGCTATAAAGATCGTCCTGGAAACATAGATTGAGTGCGAGAGTTTCAAAGGGTCTCACGCACGCAGCAAAAGTAATAGCAAGTGACTTGAGGGAGAAATCAACAAAGGACACGAGGGAAACTAACCGACCAACCAAACCCTAAGATTTTGAATACGACTGAAAACTAGCGAGTGATGAGGGACAGTTGATAGAATCAAATGTGCAAATCCTAGCGGGAAACCAGAAAACAGAATGTAGAATTCGTTTTTTCTAAGGATAAATATCGGAGAAACGAATCAGGCAGATGCATACAGAGAATATGCAATGAAAGGGAATATGCATACGAGGGCGAACACGTTACCAAGCAAAGGGACAGAGAGGGATCTGATATCAATGTTAGAACACACGAATATAGATAAGCATGAGATGTATTTCTCATTAATATGATACAGATATAAATACATGAGATTGACCTTTGGATTTGTCTTCCAAGAGGTCTCTTGGACTCTCAACAATCGTTACACTCACTTGACTTTTCACATTCCTTCATGTGTGTAACCCTAACAGATTACATTTCCAACATTACTAAACAAAATTATAAATTGGTTTTTAAAGTTTAACATTAGACTCTATAAAATAATTATTTTTAATTACATTAAAAATTATTTTTCTTAGTTCTACTATCTTATTGGTTGAAAATATTGATATGACTATTTTTATGTGGTTTAGGTACTTATTATCAGAATGAAAAGATAAAAAAAATCTCTAAAAATGTCATATGTCCTTTAGTATTAATTTGGCATTATTTCATAGTGCTTTTTCGTTGTCATCGCACGCACGTCACCGGCTCATCCCTGACTCGCTTAATTAGGTAAATAGACATTCTCCATAATTTTATGTACACTGTATATTAAAGAGTTGGGTCCAACTACACAACGTGTTCCTAGAAAATAGCGTTCAACAACCTCTAATCTCGCAATAGAAACAAGCTTCCATCCATCTTTCAATGGGTATGATGACCATCTCCAACTGTAATACAAAAATTAATACAAAGGAGAAGCAAAATAAGATTCTTTCCTATTATAGATTTGTATTTTCGTGTGCTTACAAAGATTTCTCACAATGTCAAATTTTCTTCATGTTCTTGTAATACTTACATGTGTTGAGATTACTTATCAATCAATTTCAAGAGCTCCTAAACTGAATATGGGTAAGTGTATCAGTTTCCCTGGTTGCACTCACACCTGAAATCCGCACGATGATATACATTCAATTATTTTCCTATCATTGCTCACCCCTACAACTCTTCCAGCTTAAGCGCATGTATCTTCCTAATGGAAAACTAAAATAAAATACAGTAAGGATCGAGGAGGTCATTGGGCGAGCTCTTCATATCAAACCTATAAGTGGCATACAAATACATCCTTATTCCTACATAGACAATGCTAAACACAAAAACAACCAACACAATGCCTATCTTTGAGAGAACAACCCAAACTCCATGTGCATTTCATGGTTGGTTTTCTCCATGAGCATATCCAGGAAGGGGATGGTTGCCTTCTACATCAGGTGTTGATCTCCTTGCTATTATTCGTCGACAACTTGGTCTTGTTGGCCTCCACTCCTAAGGGCCTACACCGACAGATTGATGCATTGGTCAGCTTTTGTGATCTTCAATAATTAAAGGTCAACCTGGGTAAAACCAAGGTTTTGATCTTCAATGCATCGAAGAGCTCTCTTACTGACTTACATTTCTACTACCAGGAGGCAGAGATTGAGATAATTACAACCTACACTTATCTAGGAGTACAGTTCACGGGGCCCCGTTTTAGTATGCAGCAGGCCCTTCGGCCTAGGCTCAGTAAAGGGTATGATTCCCTGGCCCTCATCGAGAAACAATGCTTCATGGGTCAATTTCAAGACATCTCGTCCAAACTCTATTCAGGGGGACGCAGACCCTCACTGGATTCTTCAGGTATCCAGATCAACGGTGCTTAGCATGATACATAAGAGGCCCTCCGGCTCCAAGCCCATACTCTTTAGCCTCCGACGAGACCATACCCTATTAGACAGATCACCTCCTTCTTCATGGTGCTACCCTCGGGAAGGGGTACTAAGAGACAAACCAACACTAGCGCAGCCTCGAACTCCATATCAATGCGGACCCATGGGACCTCCCCTTGTTCCACAAGATCCCAGCAACGTGACTGGACCAGTTCCTTTCCCAAGAGACAGATGAGATCCCCCGGACCTTGTTGGTGTACTACCTCTTCTAGCCAGCAAAGCAGAGGACGACCCCGACATCCCACCAACACCTCCTCCAGACAGATGAGTATACTTAGCTTTTTTCACTCAGCCTCAGATGGTAGGAGAGATGGGTCCATTCCATGACAGACCTACTCCTTTTGTTTTGGATCCTCCCCTACAGTATATCTCCTCATCATACCAGATCTTCGTTCTTGGGGTCGATGGTTCGTCATGCCTCGGTGTGGATCTCACTCTACTTTATTGCATTTTACTTTCTACACCTTGTCTTTTATAGGAGAGACCTTTTGGTACTCCTTTGTAATTACATCATTGTAAACAGCAATCCCTTTGACCTACTTTTGTGGTCTTTAGTCATACATTAATAAAATTATCTTATCTTATCTTATCTACCTCATGGAGGTGATTATCAGACCCACAGTTCTATATGGCTCCGAGATCTAGGGGTCGAGCTTGTTACAAATAGACTGGGCCAGGTTGGAGCGGGTCCGGACCCTACTTCTCAAATGTATCATCCGCTGCAAGCGGACAGTTCCACAGCCCATTATTCAGGCAAAGTTTAGTGTTCACCCATTCCACCTCATGGTCATTTTCCGCTTGGTCTCCTTACTTTGTAGAGTCATATCTTTCAGAGACTCTACTATCGGGAGAGAGCAGTACCCCACCTCGCTTTTTGCTCCTCGAAGGCTCTTGCTTTAGGTTTCTTTCTTTATGTTATTTTCGGCATTATCTAGGAGTTGTGATTGCACTCCCACATCGTACTCATACTTGTTGTAGCTTCCGGTCCCATCGACCTACTTTTGTGGTCATTTGTTGGACATTAATAAAATTACCTTATCTTATCTTATCTAGCCATGCTATTATTTTCAATTTCATATCCATGTCTACACTTCCAATCCCTGATCCTCTCTAGCATTCTCATTTGAGCATTCTTTTTGAATCTCATTTTCCTCAATACATGCCACATCACATACCTGTGATCCTCTCTAGCATTCTCATTCAGGTTTGCCCGCAGAATTCCATCTTCTCTTGTCCCAGATTGGGGGAACAAAGAGACTAACTTCTGCTCATACCCATCTATATTAGGCACAAATTTGACAGCTTGCCCAACATTGACACCAATGCCAGGCCAGGTATCAAAAGAGGAACTGATTCTAAAAAGATCCACATAGCACTTGAATATATCAAAAGCTTGCCTGGTATGAATAGTCGGAAGGAATCATAGCCTCCGACTATGCAATCAGCTAGAATCACCTCACCGTCACATTTGCTTCCGTGGTTGAGTTGTCGAATGCCTAAATCACCCCACCCACTTTCTTTCCTTGTAAGCAAAGATGCCCGCATCGAATTCTCCAATTGGTGGCCATTAAAGCTCGTTAACAACAAAACTTCAAAGTCTGAAATAGGAAGTCTCAACCACTCTGGAAACCCTGCAAACTAAGCTATTGTTGTTTTTCCCCTCAATTACAAAGTTAGAGATATTGAATCCCCTGGGATAAACTTTTCTCACCAATGCTTCCAAAACCTGGTTTAGATTACACTAGGAGGCATTAACAGTTCAAGGTGTTTGCAGAATAATTATAGCACTGGAACAGATTTCATCCCAGAACCACCCAATGACACGTAACATTACATGCAAAGTGACAAGTCTAAGATTGCATGCTCACAAAGGGTGAGAGGATAAATCAACGTACCTTGCTACATGGCAGAGACCTCTGCAAACCCACACATCGCTTCATTAATAGCGTCACATGTGCACAGCATTAACTGCCATCAATGGGAGCCCGGTTATACTTATATGGTGAATTCAGTTTTCTGTGGATGTAAAATAACCAGGGGAGTAGGTATGTGGGACCTTCTTCAGACTTAAAAGAGCTCAATTCCAGAATGCGTGTTTCAGAAAGGGGCAAATTCAATTGGCTCTATCCTCCAACGTGGCCAACATTAATAACAATCAGAAATTAGGAAACCTTCAACATGCACTATTCTCCATGTGTTCTTAATAGCGTGTTTGGATTAGTGATGCAACCTGTGGAGAACTTTTTTAATAAACTAAAATAATGCTATCTCTGGAAAATATAAAGCCTATTACTTTTATAGTTGAATTAAAAACATATTTGATAAAACTTTACGACGGTTCTAAAAACTAATGTAATTCAAGCACGAAGTTCATAAAAAAAGTCATTAAATTGCTGGGGATAGGATTACAATTCAAGCCACAAGGAATTTTAGAGCAAGTCCAGCAATGAGGACTTCGATGAGAATTTTTTTAGCAGAAGTCCAGCAACGAGGACTTTGTAGAATATAGCAGTGCTAATTTCCTTTGGATTTGGGAAAATTAAAGTGAAGATAAATTTTAGAGCAGGTTCAACAACGAGAACTCTGCAAAATGCAAAAGTATTATCATATGGAATAAATCACTACCTCTGTTTTTATAATTTGCTACTGTTTTTATATTTTGCTAAGTATTATTATACAGAATAAATTACTATTGTTTTTATATTTTTGCTATTGGTATGAATGATTACCATCAATCGTGTCTTTTTGGTTTATTTTATTCTATAAAATCCTTTTTTATAATAAATTATGCATTTACGTTCTCTATATTATCGAGAAGCATTTTTTCATTTCTGGTTGCCTGTATATTGACATTAATAAATTTCTTCATAAGTTTTTTACGCATGTTCGGCCTGATAAACATTTTGTTTATAAGAAATTCTTTAGGAGTTACATTGTTCTGATTTTTCCCAATATTGTTATAATTTTTTATGTTTTAAATAATTATTAACTAATATTCTTCATATTTTTATTCTAGTCTCTATATTTCATCTCTCGTGTAGGGAGATGGACAGATAACTAGATAAGTTTAGTCAATTTTATTGTATAGAGATACATAGATAAGTTTAATCAACTTTAGTGATACCAATATAGACAATTGATATTCCCATTTAGATTCAAAAGAGGAACATTTTAATCCTTTCCTTTTTCTTAAAAAAACGACAAATTCCATGTAAATAGTTTTTATATTGATTAGTATCTAGTATCTACACGTGGAGATACATAGATAACTAGATAAGTTAATAAGCCAAATAAGTAATTCCAAATAAACTCAAAAGGTGAACATCTTAATCGTTTTTACTACGATACATATCTTATAAATTCACTGCGGTCACGGCCAAGCCAGACACCAAATTGGTGTATGAGACCCCCTCCGCCAAGCCATTTGACTGGTAAAGTCTACGGAGGTATACATACCCTACCCCACTCTGGATTTGAACTTGAGACCTCTTATGAGAAAACATATGTTCTTAACCATTAGGCCCACTCAGACTGTATATAATTAAATAAGTTAATATATCAGTTTTGTTGGATAGCTTAACCTAATTTAAAATTCATATTTTTTATTTTTATTTTTTACTTATTTTATATTCAGGAGAGTTTTGCTTTTGCTTTTTGTTAGGATTTAAAGTTTCATTTTTTTTCGCATATGAGTTGTTTTTACATTCCATTCTTATTAGTAAATGTATTAAAAAGCCAACTACAAATATGGCATATTGCAATAATTATAATTCCATCTATATAGTATATTATAAACTATAATTATCATTGCGCGGAGGGGTCCCTTGTCTCAAAAACAAGGGGGTCTCATACACCAATTGGTGTCTGGCTTGGCTGTAACCTTAAAAAATAGATTATTATTATTATTATTATAAAATAATATAATATAATTTAAATACAAATTATTAATAAAAAATTAGCATTGCTAAAATAAAAACAAACTTTCAGGAGCTCCATAGTGAAACAGGGCATTGGACAATTCCTAAAACACTATTGTGGATTGAAATAATTTGTAATATTTGTGAGACTAAGAGTGTTGAAGATGAAAAGCATGTTTTCTTAAAATGTCTTACGTACACCCACATTAAATCCCAATTTCAAAATATTTGTTACAACACTGACCTTCCTAACCTTTCAACTCAATTTCAAAATATTTGTTACAACAC
>ML818845.1:85189-112164 GCA_009831015.1 Picea engelmannii
CCTTTAACAAGAATAGTAAGCAGAATAATTGCAAATCCATATGCATAAGGAACATGCACAGCTTGTAGTCCATCTTTCAAAACCTGTGAAACAAACTTACTTCAGAGATATATTTAAGGATAACCAGCTTATGATGTAGAAAATTCCCTAAATATATATAGAAATAATTTCACAAACTTTTCAAACACCCTAAAAACAAAGGCTTTCATTGTGATGAACCCAATTATAATGAAACAATAATATATAAATTGCATAAGTCATACAAATTAAATTACAACACATTTCTAATGAAGGGACATAACCTTTAATGAAAAATTATGAGGATGATATTCAATGAATAGCTACAAGGGGGATATAACCTTCAATAAATAGCTTCGTAGAACTAGAATATGTAAATATTCTTATTCAAGTGGAGAAGGAGTTGAGGAAGAGAGTTAACAGGGGGGGTTAAGCGAGAATGCCTTTATATCCCTTTGCATCAACTATGGATACACAGTACACTGCATTAACTTTCCCTGCAAATTTACTTCCCTTGCAGCTCAATTGGTGCCCACTGGGGCGATAACCCTCTAGAGCACGACATTGTGTTAGATCACTCCCCTATTAAGCATGCCATGCTTGATATTAGAAACTATATTTTGATTGCTTATTTTGTTGGTAAAATCCCCCCAAAATCTGTGCTCAGGTAGTGGGCACATGATTGCTAGGAAATGTATGGTTGGAGAATTAAGACCACTTGAAACCTGTCAAAGGGTCTCTCCTTCTTTATTTTCAAGGCTACCTCATATGTCAACTAGATCCCTGCCAATGGGCCCTTGCTCCATACAAATAATTTGGTTGTTTGTCAACGCTAGGAACTCGACTTCCTAGTTGCCCATCTCATCTCCATGGAGAGTTGACTCTAGGTAGAGTTCCCTAAGATGCCAATGTACTTTAAAATTTGCTTCTACAACTTACTGCCAAACTGGACAAGTTCATATCCTCAGAGGTAAGTTAGATCGTACTATCACATAATGTCCTCTGGAGCCTGTTTCAAAAAATATTTATCCAAAGATCTGAAAGAACAAATTCTGATTAAATGTTGTCCTCAGTTCATGACACAGAAGGTGGTCTATCTAAATGTGCCCAATGACTACTTCAATAGCCATGATAACTCCTCAAATATTTTCCACTACTCAATGTTATAACATGAGAAATAGAATGTTATAACATGAGAAATAGATGTGCATGTAATATGGTCACTTAATAAGTTAAGTGGCATGCGACTAGGTAATATTACAATGTTAAGGCCAGGGGTTGTGGTTAAACCACCATAAACAACTTAGGGTGCTATATAATGATGTAATGAGGGTTGATTAACCTGAGAGAGTGATACTCGTATGTTGGGTAGCCTTCTTCAGGCTCCCATGATTGTATCTACTGCAGTATGATTAATATATGTAGCATTTATTATTCCCTCTAAATATGTTTGTGTAAATTGTGCTATTTATGCACCCGTATAAAATCCTACATGATATCAAAGTGGGTACTAAAGTAATGAGGACTAATGGCCCACCAGATTTAGGAGCTCTTGTTGAATATGGTACTGAATTTGATAGGCACTACCTATTTGATTGGAATCTACCTCTACACTTCCTGCTGCTGTCTTCATTTTTTCAAATCCTTTGACCTTCATCGATTTTATTCACATCTCAGATGATTTTGTTGTCCACAAGAAAGTTTTATATATTTGTCTTGGTAATGGTTTTTCTTTGTTCATTGTGAGGAGGGCTCAAACTCATCTATATAGTCTTCTATGGACCCTTTCTGTGCAAGTGTTTCAAACATGCCAAAAAATCAGTATTCCATTCATCTACATACTTCATCAGAATATCATTGATTTGTTCATGTCTAAACCTAACCAATTTAATGTGGGTAACACTTCCACTAGCAAAACCAGTAACATGACTTCCCATCCATATGTTAGCTGATAGACTTAATATTTTTGTGGCATACAGTGCAGTTTGTCTGATCAAAGTATTCTGCTAGTTGGAGTGTCAAGATGTGAGTGTCCTTGTTGACTTCTGGACTAAAGCTAGTGGGATGTATGTTGTGTTTGAAACTATGATCCATCCAATTGATCCCTCCTGCTATGTTGTCCTTTGTTTAAACTTCTTCTGAATTCTTTTGTTTTTGGTCTGTCTTAACTTCTCATTCCTATTAGTTGTGCCATCTGTGACTGTATTTGTGCCATCCCTGATCATAGGTTATTAATAGCTATGGTTATGCCATGCTTCCAGCTATTGTGCTTGGGGTCTGCCATTTGGTCTCCTTGATTTTTCTGCAGAGAGACTTTACCCATTCGTATCTCCATCATTCTAAAAAATAAGGAAACTTCAAGAAGTCATAAACTGAAGCATGATGCAAGTTGAAGAAAAATTAAGATAAGAAAAGAAACTTGAACTCATATCAGTGAGAGAAGAATCAAGGTGGAATAGCCACAAAGTAGATAAAAAGCACATACTGCATAAGTTGTGACCTGGGATAGCGGCAATATCCAACAACAACTTCAATCACTTTTAGAAATTTGTGTGTTAAAGAAAACAATGGATTAAAGAATAATTTTCAGCATTGTGATGCTTCTATTTTGTTGGATCAGGTGACCACAAAGATTTTGGAATAGTAGGATAAGGCTACAACATAGCAGATAGTGGAAAAGAAAACACAAGACCAAGTGCAGGATGATAACACAGAGAAGAACATTGTGAAAATGCACAACAGACAACATGAAAATTTGTGATGGAGGACCTAAGTTTGGGGGAGGGGACATGTTTCATGTAGCCTGTGAGACACTAGAGAGAGAAAGAAATAATGCACCCACTATATATATATATGGAACACAAAACAAGCATAGAGACAAAACGGGGTGATTGAACAGCATAAGTACGGTAAGGCATGATTGGAAGTTGGAAATGATGAAATATCAAAAGTCTTAATCAATCATGAAAAAGGGCGAGGAAGATGGTGCCATTTGAAAATAGAGAACCGGAGAGTGTTGAGCACTCAATGCTTTGAAAACAAAATCATATTTATCCCCTTGAGTAGGACTAATTTCTAATTACCAAAAATATTCCGTTCACAAAATATACACACCTTTACTTCTTCCTAAGTTATCCCCCATAAGCCTATATTGGATTTATATCAGTGGGTTCTTAATATGGCATGGTGTAACTTCGACCATGCCATCACTATACACACAATCATTGAGGGCCTCGGTTTTACATACATCCCAACTCTAGAATTAGGGATTGTGTCTGAAATTTAAGTGGCGAAGCTTGGTTGTTTAAATTATTGCTTTACTTGAATTAAAGTTCTTTCCCTTCTTTTGTCTATTTCTTGAGCTGCATCTATTTTCAAGTGTTTAGAAGATATTCAAATACAACCGGTGAAGAAAAGGTCAAATACGCATCCATGTACCTTGAAGGCACTGCATACAATTGGTATCTATGGTGGAAAGGAAGAATTCAGTCATATAATTGGAATTCTTTCAAAAATGATTATTTTAAAAGATTCCAGGGCATCTCAGAAAAAGAATTTTTTTCAAAACTCACCAGATTACAACAAAAAGGCAGCATAGATGAATTTACGCATCAATGGGAAGCTCTCGCCACCCGAGTATTTGGACTATCTGATGATCAATTACTCCAGTTTTACATAGGTGGTCTCAAACCACATATCCAAGACGAATTAAGATTACATGAGATTACTATGGTAGAAATAGCAATACGCAAGGCAAAAGCCGCAGAAGAAAAGCTAGAAGGCCAATCAAGATTCAGCAAGGTTTACTCAAGGAGTGTCCCTCAGACCACAGGAAATGACAAATACATACCACGCAATCTACGTGAAGATAGAAGAAGAAGTTTAGAGTCCCAAAGGATAAAAGAAGAAAAATGTAAATGATGTGGAGAGAAATGGGACCCCAGACTTAGGTGCCAGATCGAAGATAACTCAAAAAAATTGTACACTTGTGAAGCAAAAAAAGACAACGAATTGGACTCAGCAGAATCAATAAATGAAGAAATGGGAAATTTCCAAAATGAGACTTCAAATCTCATAGAAGACAACACACAAAGAATATCACTCGCAGCCATCACATGCATTACCCAACCACAAACTCTTAAATTAAAAGGACATATCAAAAATGATAATGTCATCGTACTAATCGACATTGGAAGTACCCACAATTTCCTCGATATCAAGATTGCAGGGAAACTCAAATTATTTGTATATCTAGTCCCAGACATGAATGATGAAAGTAATGGTTGCAGAGGGCAAAACAATTGGAAATGTCGGAAAATGCCATAAGGTGAAACTCCAAATCCAAGATTTCAATTTGGAATCAAAACTCCGCCCCTCTGGGAGGAGTAAATGTGGTTTTAGGAATCCAATGGTTACAAAACTTGGGCACATATTCAGTCAATCACCAGGAACATTTCATCCAATTCAAGTGGCAAGGGCAAAGTTATAAATTATATGGTTTTCAACCTCCACAAACACAGGTTGTGTCGTCACAACAAATGGAAAAAATGATCCGAAAAGGAGCAACCGCATACTTCATCCAATGCCACAACATAGAAATCCAAGAATCAGAACAAGATGACTCCAGAACATCAGGCGTCCAAGATGTAATTCAAAAACACAAGATGGTATTTCAAGACCTTCCCATGGAGTTACCGCCTCAAAGAAGAATTGAACATATAATTGAAGTTAAACCAAGATCAAGCCCAATCAAGGTTAGACCATACAGATACCCTCATCACCACAAAACATAGATAGAAAGATTAGTCCAAGACTTATTAAAATGTGGTGTCACCACGAAAAGCAAAAGTCCATATGCAACTCCAGTAGTGCTAGTTCGAAAGAAAGATGGATCTTTCAGATTATGCATAGATTACCGAGGGCTAAACAAAATAACAATTAAAAACAAATTTCCCATCCCATTTATTAACGAAATGTTGGATGAACTTCATGGAGCAAGATATTTTTCAAAACTTGATTTAAGATCTAGGTACTATCAGATTAGAGTCAGACTAGAAGATGTAGCCAAGACTGCCTTCCAGACACACGAAGGACACTACCAATTCAAGGACATGCCTTTTGGGCTAACTAATGCCCCCGCCACCTTCCAAGCTACAATGAATGAATTATTTCACCCATACTTACGGAAACATATCTTAGTTTTCTTCGATGATATCTTAGTGTACAGTAAAACATGGGAGGAGCATATGAAGCATTTGGGACAAGTGTTATCTCTTCTGGAGGAAAATCAATTCTATGCCAAAATGTCAAAATGTACATTTGGCAAGGAGGAAGTAGAGTACCTTGGTCACATAATATCCAAAAAAGGAGTCAAGGTAGACCCCAAGAAAATCAAGGCAATCACAGAATGGCCTAAACCCAAAAACATATCCTAGTTAAGAGGATTTCTAGGATTGCCAGGATACTATCGAAGATTCGTCAAGAATTATGCTCATTTAACCGCCCCCTCACAAATCTCCTTAAGAAAAACTCCTTCCAATGGAATTTGGAAGCACAAAAATGTTTTGAAAACTTAAAAAACATTATGTCCACAGCCCCGATATTAGCAACACCTGACTTCTCCAAACCTTTCATTATCGAGTGTGATGCGTCAGGTTTTGGAATTGGAGCAATATTGATGCAAGATGGGCACTCAATAGCTTTTGAGAGCAGGAAATTAAATAAAACAGAATGCTTACAATCCACTTACAACAAGGAAATGCTTGCCATCATGCATGCATTAACAAAATGGCGCCTATATCTATTGGGAAGTAAGTTTTTGATACGCACAGATCATAATAGTCTCCAGTACTTGTTACAACAAAAAACATTGTCAACCGAACAACAAAAGTGGATAGAGAAAATTGCCACGTTTGATATGAAAATTCTACATAAAAGAGGAAAAGACAACGTTGTGACTGATGCCCTATCACGAAAAGATGAAGAAACACAAGCTTTTGCAATATCAATAGCCATTCTAGAATGATTGGATGAAATTTGAACCGAGTATGCAAAAAACCCGGAGACTTGCTCTATAATCAACAATTTAAATCAATACCCTAAGTTCGAATGGAAGAACGACATCTTATGGTATAAAGGGAGAATTTACTTAAATACCAACTCAAGATTTAAAGCCAAGGTTTTTCAAGAATCTCATGATAGCCCAGTTGCAAGTCACGTAGGATTTTCCAAAACATACTAATGCACGAAGATCATTTTTTTGGAAAGGGATGAGTGCAGATATTCGAAAATATGTAGCAGAATGCGATCTCTGTCAAAGGAACAAAAATGAAAATGTGTCGACCCCTGGGTTACTCCACCCGTTACACATTCCCAATCAAAAATGGGAAGAAATTTCAATGGATTTCATTGAAGGACTACCCATACCCGACGGAAAAGATAAAATATTAGTAGCAGTAGACAGACTAACCAAGTATGCACACTTTATTGGAGTAAGGAAAACAGATTCAGCAAAACAAACAGCTGAAATATTCTGTAAGAATATTTACAAACTACATGGGTTCCCTAAGGTTATCGTCAGCGATAGAGATACCAAATTTAAAGGGAATTTTTGGAGAGAATTTTGCAAACAAATCGGAACCTCTCTCAATATGAGCTCAGCTTACCACCCTCAAACAGATGGTCAAACAAAAGTTGTCAATAAATGTTTAGAAACCTATCTTTGTTGTTTTATCTCCGACAAACAAAATAAATGGTTTCGATGGTTGCACCTTGCTGAGTGGTGGTATAATTCCACTTATCACACATCAGCTAAAATGACACCATTCCAAGCTCTCTATGGTTACGAACCTCCATCGTGGAAGGAGTTGGGCACTAGCCACATAAAAGTTGCGTCAGTAAAAGACCATTTAGACGAAAGTCAGAAAATCCTTCAGTTACTCAAAGAAAACTTAACAGTTGCAAGGAATCGAATGAAGCAGCAAGCTGACCAAAACCAAACAGAAAGAGAGATTTAAGTAGGAGACTGGGTATTTGTGAGACTTCAACCTACAAACAGTTATCCCTTAAACAACATGGGAAGAATAAATTGGCACCAAAATTTTATGGACCATATCAAATAAATAGAAAAATCAGTCACGTAGCTTACCAGTTAGATTTACCAGATCAAAGTCGTATCCAGAACGTTTTTCATGTATCATGTCTAAGGAGAGTCTTGGGGCAACAACAAAAGGCGCAAACTATACTTCCTGTGTTGGATGAGGAAGGAAGAATTATTTTAGAGCCCGAAGCCATTATCGCCACCCGGGAAAAGAGATTGCGTTCTTGAGTAATCAAGGAATACCTAATTAAATGGAAAAATCTACCGGAAGAAGACGCAGCATGGGAGTCGGAGCACTTTCGCCAGTTACATCCTTCCTTACCATTGCTTCGAGGACAAAGCAAAATTTAAGGGAAGGGCAATGTTACAATAAATAAATAATATAAAGAAATTAAAATAAATAAATAAAGTAAATTAAACATTAATGTAATAAAAGGTCATGACTAAAAAGTCATGACTCTTCATAAAAACCATAAAGGGCATATATATATAGGTAGGCCCTATCCTTGTAATATCATCATTATTTACAATCAGTTACTATTATATGTATCTTATTATGGATTCAGAGTGAAGTTGTTCATTACGAAACCCTTGTGTCCTCCACGACATTATATTCTCTAACTCAAATTTCTGTCAAGAAAGCATATTATCTTAGTATAGGGGACAAGTCGAAGAAAATACTTGTCATCTTGAGTGAAGGAGACTCGGAAGAAAAGCAGCAACACTCATTCTTGAAGACAAGACTCCAGGTTCCAAGCTTGATTGATTAAATTGATAAGTCTTAAATTTACGCATATCAAGTTTGATAAATACTACACTACAAGTAAATAGTTGTGACAGTAATCTTTAAAAGCTCTATTACTATTAGATACAATGAATACTCGGTAGCATGTGAGCACTATTGATATAAATGCTTATTGTAACTGCTTACTAGATATAACTAACATCTCCTCTAGAAGATACTTCTTGTTTTGTCTCCAGGTTACCATGGAGGAATGATTGATCACAACACTAGAAGAGTGTTGTTCTCATTTTCATATTATTGTACTTCTTACTTGGACTCTTGTTTCAGGCATATCACAAGTGATAGCTCTGAAGGAGCTACTGTGACGATTGTTTTTGCTATTTCTTATTATTATAAAAAGTATTATTCTTGTCTATAGTTTTCCTCTTGTTGTTCTTGTTCCAAGCAGGTCACAGGTGATAACTATGAGGGAAGATATAGTGACGGTTGCAGGAGGCAACATGTTAGATGAGACATGGAGCAGACTATCCAAGTTGTATACATGACCGTATACATCCATGTACCGAAGAAGAAGAAGAAGAAGCTACTTTTGTAAGATACAGAACATCTCATATGGAGACTGATCATGAGGAGCAGACGGCTCCAAAGATGATAGAACAAATCCCTCTAGTGCAGTTGATCACTCTTCAGATCATCAGGAAGAGTTAGTAGAGCCCGAAGGGCCTACCCAGAATCATTGCAGTAACCAAGAAGAGACTAGCATGGTCTTGTGACACTTTGTAGGATGCAAAGCCATATAGCATTGACGAGCCATATCATGAGGAGCAGAGGGCTCCACCAGTGGTGAGGTAGGCGGCCCCACCAAGTACCAGCTCAGAAGGAGCTAGAGTTCAGAGGGAGTCTGCCCTCACGATCCAGTAAGGAGGAGCATCCTCCCCAGGACCATTCATAGAGATGTACAAAGCTTGATTTGTGTCAAGAGGAGTCTCCCAGCAAGAGGGAGAAGACTATGACGAGACACTTGCTCCAGTAACCAGAAGAAGTATACATAGAGAAGCCACAAGATACATGAGGAGTCTTATGTCTGCAGATTGAAGAAAGACTTGTATGGGCCTAAGCAAACACCCAGGACATGATATGCTAGATTAGACAGTTTCCTGATGAGCTTGGGCTTTACCAAGAGTAAAGAAGATTCCAACCTGTACTTCAAGGTTGTGGATGGTAGACTAGTGTTACTATTATTGTATGGAGATGACCTGTTTCTAACAAGAGGCGAGAAGCTCATCGTTGATAGTAAGAGGAAACTTGTTGCAAAGTTCGAGATGAAGGACCTAGGCATGTTGCATTACTTCTTAGGTCTGGAGATATGGCAGAGATCGGATGGGACTTTCCTTAACCAAGGAAAATATGCAGTGGAGATCCTGAAGAGGTTTGGGATGTTGGATTGTAAGGCCATATCTACACCGATGGTAGCTAACTTGAAGTTGTTGTGTGTTACAACTTCAGAGACAGTGGATGCCACCATATACAAGCAGATGATTGGTTCGTTGATGTACTTGACGAAAACGAGACCAGATATATGTTTTGTGGTGAACACATTGAGTCAATACATGGTTAAGCCTAGACATGTTCACATGATTGCGACAAAACATGTGATGAGGTACCTAAAGGGTACAATTGATTATGGACTCAGATATATCTCGGATCGCAAGATAAGACTACAGGGCTACATAGATTCAGATTGGGCAGGCAGTGTCACAGACCGGAAAAGTACATCCAAATGTTGCTTCAGTTTGGGATCAGCTGTGATCTCATGGCTCAGTAGGTAGCAGACTTGTATAGCACTTAGTTCCACAAAGGCAGAGTATGTGGCAGCATGGTCGGCTTGTGGCGAAGCAGTGTGGCTTCGGAAGTTGATTGCAAGATTGTTTGATCTCGAGTTAGAGGATACCTATATCTTTTGTAACAACCAGAGTTGCATAAAGTTGTCACAGAACCCAGTGTGTCATGATAGGTCCAAGCATATCGAGATCAAGTACCACTATATCCAGGAAATGGTACAGAAGGGAGCAGTAAAGCTCCAGTATATTGCCATCGACGAACAAGTTGCAGATGTATTGACCAAGCCCCTGTCCAAAGTTAAGTTTGAGTATTTCAGAGACAAGCTTGGAGTGGTCCAAAAAGACTTCTCCAGTAGTGAGAAGTGATTGTTTTCTCCAGTAGTTAGATGTGTTCCCCAATATAGGGAAGTGATGAGATTCCTAGTAGTGGGAGCTACCCCAACGCAGGTTGGTACTCCAACGCAAGTCGATATGCTACCCTAGCCCAGGTTGGTACTCCAACGTGGGCTGGTATGCTACCCCAACGCAGGTTGGTACTCCAACGCAGGCTGGTATGCTACCCCAGTGCAGGTTTGTACTCCAACGCAGGCTGGTATGCTACCCCAGCGCAGGTTGGTATGCTACTCCAACGCAGGCTGGTATGTTAACCACAGTGCAGGTTGGTATGCTACTCCAACACATGCTGGGACACTACTCCAATAAAAGTGCAGAACTTTCTATGATATATAGATCTGTGATTGACAACAGGACAAAGACCAAGTGGACAGAAGCGTAGAAGCAGTGATGATGATTGTGACGACAAGAATACTTTCCTTGCTAAGAGGGAGTGTTGAAGTTTGAGTAGCTTCAGAAGATATTCTTATTGTATTTGACCAAGACAAAACCCTAAAGAATATTATTATATATTGGAAGTGCGCAAGTCTCAGAGGGAGACGCTACTACAGCTAGGAGGTGACGTTGTGGAAGATCTTGGTTTATCTCTTGGGTATATCTTGGTTATGTGGTGAGCTACTCTTCCCTAGTCAAGGGTTTGAGAAGGATCTTTTGCTTTGTTAGTTCTCTCTTGGAGAGAGAGGCATTGTTCTTGGTTGTTGAATCTATATTGAGGAAGTTTGTTGGGTTTTTCCCCTAAAGGTTTTCCCAGGGTAAATCTTGTGTAAGTTGTGGATGTTATTCTTCTAGTGATCCTTAATATGCAGTTATTGTGCTAATTGTTTAAAAGTAAAAGAACATTAATCTAATTAACTGCTTAACATGAAATTTCAACAAATAGGGAGGGGGATAAACAATCTTAATCCCTCCTAGGGTTTCTAGCAAAATTGAACCTAGCATACAAGGTAGCATGCAACAATTAGCCATCTAATAGAGCATCCACCATAATATACCATGAACAAGCATTAAAACTTGAAGAAGAAAACTTACTAGATCAAGCGTTATGCATGAGGAAACCCTATCTCAAAATTCATCCATCAAAACAAGAGTAAGCATCCAACAAAGATCATCCTTCCAAAAGTGCGTACAAGTACTCCATAGTGCATTAGAGAAGAGACAAGACTAGTGATGATGATTCACAAGTGATGAGTTATGATTTGGGGTTGAGGTAGCGCTAGCCTCTTTATATGAGGCAACCCTAGCGCTAAAATCCCTCAAAGCCCCTCAAAATACAAAAATTCCATGATACAAGTGAGATAGGTCTAGGCAAACCCCTCAAGTAACCTCAAACAATAGAATAACATGCTAATACACCAAAATATGTCCTCCAAGGGCACACGTGTGGGTGACGTCATGCTCCAAGAAGGTGTGGGAGGCCTCCAAAGGCCACATTTCGTCGTCAAGTAGTGCAAGCAAGGTGGAAATCATGCCTCCTCATCTAGGGTCATATCATACATCAAAGACCCAAACCATCAGATGATGCCACAATGGCAACCAAGCCCCATCATCATCAAAGTATCCTAGTGCATGACGTCATCACCAATGTGCTCAACGTCCAAGGTGAAAAGGCCAACCTCCAAGGTGGAAAGAGAGTGAATCACCCCTCTGAATGGTGTCCAATCATGTCCCAGTGCAATGTCCTCCATCCAATGTCTAATAAGCTCCAGGGTGCACTGCCCAGGATGTGGGCTTATTTCCCACCTGTCAACCAATATGACCATATCTGCAAAATGAGAGCTCATTTGTCCATCGTCCAGGCCCCAGGGTCTAGGAGGTGTGAGAGGATATGTCTGAATGTGCCAAGTCATCATGTGACCCAACGTTCTGCATCACACGTGCCATGTCTTGTATAAAATGCACAACATCCTGATTGAAAGAGTGGGGACGTCCTCCAAGGGACCATGTCATGTTCACCCAAATCAGTCAAAGCCATAGAATCAAGTAAGACCAACAATCACAATGATCAAGAGTCCTTAGAAACATATAAAGTAAGCCATCACTTAATACAGAAGCCACATGAGCAATACACATTATATATCCCCTTCAAACTATTGAAATATTGTAACTGCGAAGAATATTCTAATTATAATTGAGTATCATATAGATCAATCCCCTTTTGTGGATTGATCATGTCGGGACTTATGTATGACCAAATCCCCTTTTGTGGATTGGTCAAACCCTAATTAAATGATGTTAATTGAGAAGTCGGCCCCTAGGGCTAATTAAAGTGGTTTTAGCCACTAGTTGGAGAAGTCGGCCCTGCTTGATGAAAAGACACAACCCTAGCGCTCCTCAGCTAGTATAAATAAGAGAGGCTAGCGCCTCATTCACTCACTCACTCAAGTCACTCATCTAGTGAGCAAGTGTGAAGGAAGTTACAGTTAGAAGAAGAAGAAGAGAGAGGTGCATTGTTCAGTCTTGGATATTCTCTAGTGTTTGGTCTTTTATCTTGGCATTGTATTGGCAATCTATATTAAGGAAGTTTTTGTTGGGTTCTCCCCCATGAGGGTTTCCCAGGGTAAAATGTTGTGTACCTTGTGATTGTGTTTCTTTCAATGATCCTGCTTATGCTATTATTGTCTAGTAAATTAGAAAGAAATTAATAGCAGCTCTAAATTTAACATGGAATCAGAGCTTGACTGAATAGAGCACCTTTCACTGGGTTACCAAAAACGTCACTGTTGTCGTACAAGAAAATTAGGGCTTTTTATTGGAAGAGAATTTCAGCCTAAAAATCATCTAGGGAAGTGCGCCCTAGCCTAGCAAACTCATTGGCAACTTGAGCACACCTTGTCAGTGGCCAGAGCCTCCGGAAAGTGAAACCCTAGTTTCTATTGGTACCAGGAAACCAGAACTAGTACCAGAAGTACCAATCAAGATTTTCGCAGGTCAAGTTTCAAGGAGTAAAACTTGAAATTTTTTAAGTCTGACTGCACCAGCCTACTCGCCTCAGCCCTACGCACCTCTTGGTAAGTTCAGATTTAATTTCTGAGCACTTTCAATTTTTGGTCATTTTCCCAACTCCAAGTCAAGATGTCTGCAAGCACCAAGCTTGTTGACAAGTTAGAAGGTGTGGAAAACTTATGTGCCTGGAAGTATAGGATTGCACTCATTCTTGAAGAGAATAACCTTGCAAAATTCATAAAGGAAAATGTACCGGAACCCGAAGAAGATGCAGCTAAAGAAAAGTACAAGAAGGATATGGTTAGGGCCAAAAGAATCATTGCAGACTCTATTAAAGATCACTTGATCCCTCAAGTGGCTTCTAAGAACACTCCAAAAGAGATGTTTGATGCCCTAACTAGGATGTATGAAGGAAAGAACATTAACCGGAAGATGAACTTGAGAATCCAACTCAAGAATACAAAGATGCAGAAAAGAAAAACAGTTCATGACTACTTCTCTAGGATTTCTCAATTCAAGGAATAGCTAGAAGCAATTGGAGACAACCTAGATGAAGATGAACTCATAATGACAGCTCTTAATGGTCTCACAAGACCTTGGGATGCCTTCATCCAAACTATCTGTGCAAGAAAGGAGAAACTCCAATTTGACAGTCTTTGGGAAGAATGTGTTCAAGAAGAAGCAAGAGTAGCTAACCGAGAAGCAGTACTATTAAGGGATGAAGACCAAGCCCTAGCTGCTCATGTTAAAGGAGGAAGGAAAAGGTCTCATTTCCAAAAGGAGACCCACAACCATAAGGAATCTCACTCCCCAAAGAGATTCACCTATTTCCATAAAGAATCTCACCCTCCAAGGAGATTCCAAAAGTTTCAGAAAGGTCAAAGAAGAGAAAAAGATTTCTCCTCTTATCAATGTTATCATTGTGATAAGATGGGACATATTGCTAAGAATTGTCCAACCAGAAGAGAAGAATACAAGAAGAGAAATAACAAGAGACATCATGCCCATGCCGTTGAAGATGATGAGCCACCCACGAAGATGACTAAAGAAGAAATTAAAAACTATGTTTTATTTTCTGCCCTCTCAGGATTTGTGTCACCTGGAGAGGATACTTGGCTCATAGACAGTGGTGCTTCCACTGTCCATTCAGGGACCCTGATGAAGATGAAGGATGTACTATATGTACCAGGTTTGACAAAGAACTTACTTTCTATCTCAGCTTTAGATAAGAAAGGCTTCGGAGTTGCATTCATAGATGGTGAAGTTCTTATGTGGCCTAAAGGAAAGACCATACAAGATGCAATTGTTATTGAAACAGAAGAAGGTGGCCTGAATAAGTTAAAAGGTCACTCAGATGCAACCTTGACTCACTCCACTGAGAGTCCATGTGAAATTTGGCATAGAAGACTAGCTCACATCAACTACAAAGCCTTACCATATGTAAGCAAGGTAGTTACAGGTCTACCAGAATTCAAGGTTGATCATGAAGGTGTGTGCAAGGGATGTGCACAAGGAAAGAACATAAAGAATCCTTTCCCGAAGAGCAACAATAAAGCAGAAGGAATCTTGGAGCTCGTCCACTCAGATGTATGTGGCCCAATGCCATCAACCTCTCTTAGTGGGTATGTATACTATGTGTCATTTATTGATGATTATTCTCGCAAGACTTGGGTTTATTTTTTGAAATCAAAAGATGAAGTATTAGGGAAGTTCAAGGAATTCAAAGCCTTGATAGAAAATCTCTTTGAAAGAAAAATCAAGATACTCAGGTCAGGATAATGGAGGAGAATACACCTCAAAAGAATTTGTAAGCTTTTGCAGAGATGTCAGGATTAAGAGGGAGCTCACCACTCCCTATAATCCTCAACAAAATGGTGTAGCAAAAAGAAAGAATAGAACAATAATGGAAGCAGTGAACACCATGATCCACAATCAAGATCTTCTAATGCACTTATGGGTTGAAGCAGCAAGAACAACAGTTTATGTCCAAAATAGATTATCCCATAGTGCACTTGAATTCAAAACCCCCGAAGAAATGTTCACCAGGAAGAAGCTAGAAGTAAGCCATCTAAAAATATTCGATTGTCCAGTGTTAGTACACATTTCGAAAGAAAGAAGAACTAAGTTGGACCCTTCAGGAAAGAAGGGAATATTTGTTGGATAATGTGAGGTCTCTAAGACCTTCAGAATTTACATACCAGGTTACCATCATATTGAGATCAGCAGAGATGTAACCTTTGATGAAGATGCAGCACTCAAGAAATCAAGGAGATGTCAGCTTGAAGAAGTATATGAAGAAGAACATGTAGCTCCCAGAGTTGCAGAACCAGTAAAGGAAGTTACAGTTACCCCTGATGAAGAGATTCCAGAAGATCATGATATGATAGAATCTCAAGAACCTCCCCAAATGATGATCTCTCACAAGAGAAATCCAGCTTGGGCAAGCGAAATTACTCAAGATGGAGAGAAGTACGGTGCCCCAAATGGAACCATGAGACAAATCAAGAAACCTAAGTCGTTCTCCAGTTATATGGATTTGATGTGTGATCTCATAGAAAAGGAGCCTACTTGCTTTGAAGAAGCCATTCAGAAGAAAGAATGGGCAAATGCCATGACAAAGGAATACCAATCCATTATAAAGAATGATGTATGGGAAATAGTTCCCAGACCGAAGAACAAAGATGTGGTATCTTCCAAATGGTTATACAAGATAAAACATGTTGGAGATGGAAGTATTGAAAAACATAAAGCAAGGTTTGTAGCTCGTGGCTTTTCTCAAAAGGAAGGCATTGATTATGAAGAGACGTTTGCTCCTGTAGCCAGATACACTTCTATCAGAACAATCATAGCTCTTGCAACCAATATGAAGTGGAAGTTATACCAAAAGGATGTGAAAACAACCTTCTTAAATGGTGTTATCAAAGAAGATGTGTATATAAAACAACCTCAAGGGTTTGAAGTTGAAGATAGAAAGACTCATGTTTGCAGGTTGAAGAAGGCTTTGTACGGGTTGAAGCAAGCTCCTAGAGCTTGGTATGGTAGAATTGACAATTTCCTGACGAGCTTGGGCTTTACCAAAAGTAAAGTTGATTCTAACCTTTACTTCAAGGTTATGAATGATGAGCCAGTTATATTGTTGTTGTATGTGGATGACTTATTCTTAACTAAAGAAGAAATGTTCATCACTAATTGTAAGGAGAAGTTCGCTGTAGAATTTGAGATGAAAGACCTAGGCCTTGTTATCACGCAGTTTGTACTTCATATAATAGACAACTATCTGAATAACATATAAGCAATTGGCAATAAATGTTGACGAAGTCAATGTTTATCAATAGCAATGAAAATTATAACACTTCACCAATAGATATTGGAATTTGGAACAATATGGCATTCAATGTAACCAATCAATACTTCATTCAATAAATGCCTTAACCATTATTCAATTGCTCATAAAGAAAACGTCTAGCTGCACTAATGATATAATAGCAAAGGATGACGACAACACTTAGGGTTAATAGGGTTAGCTCTTTAGACCAAGGTTAGTAGTTAGGGTTTCAATTCAAAGGTTTTGAGAGTGTTGTGATCAAGTTTCACTTCAACGTTGGAGGACTCTAGATCAGTGCCTTTGGGTTTAAAGGAGTCAAAAGTGAAGGACACAAAGGTTGAAGGAGTCAAGGTAACAACATCCAAGAACTAGAGGGAGGAGTTCTGAGGTGTTGCTATGGCAAGGCCTCAGAATCAAAACCCTAGGGGAGAGAGGCTCACTCTGGTGTTGCTATGGCAAGGCAATGTGCTCTCTCCTCCTTTCTTGGATGGCAAAACAGCTAGCATAAAAGATAAACTTAGACAAGAGGGTTTGATAAAACAAAGTGTTGCAGCAGCAAGCCTTCACTAGCAAACCCTAGAAGAATCGGCCCTAAAGTGTCGAAACCCTAGGCTTCAAGACGTCTCCTTCTTCTCAACTTGTAAAGGTACGGCTAGCAAAGGGGAAGAAGAAATGGGAGTGTAGCAACGGCTAGGCTCTTTCTTCCTTCTTCAATGGCTGAAAAATTCTCTATCAGGGGACATGAGACAAGGACCTACTTGTGTGCTTGTCACCTAGGGTTTGAATCAACAAAATTCATAAACATATGCAAGAAATTAGACTACAACTATTCATTCAAGAAGTTTTACAGAAAAATACTTACAATTCACCAAGAAATAACCATGCAAACCCTAGTTGTAACACCTTCCTTCAAGAGAAATGCCAAAATATGCCAAAAATGTCTTCCTTCAACAAGTGTGCCTCACTAAATCAGCCAAATACCCAAGAGAGGGCGCAAATTTCAGACCTCCTTATGGAGTGAATGTGATGATGAAAAAATGAAGGAGAAAATCCTCCATTTATACAATATCATGACCTAATTTTACTTTTTAGGTCATGTAAAAGGCCGACAAGGCCAAAATACCATTATCATATTGTTTTACATTAAATTGTCAAATTAAATCCTAAATCAAGCTGAAAAGAGAGTAAAAGCCCCTCCAAGGGAGACGTTAGCCCATTTTAGGACAGATGGGGCATCCTGGAGCAAAACGTTAGCCCTCCTTGGGCTTCTCCAACCTACCACACATGCCACTGTTGCCTAGTCTGCCTCCCAAGACGTCCATGATGTTGGGTGACGTCATGGTCAAGATGGTGACGTCCTAGGCCTCCCAAGGCCAACGTTCCACTAAGAAAGGGTCATCCCCCCTAGGTCGAGCTCTGTCGGGGTGCCTCTGGTGGAACGTCCTCTTCATCTCTAGTGTAATGCCCCTGATCCATCTCCATCCTGTCTTTGCCCCCTGATGGAGTTTCAGCATCCACCTGATGGGCTCTTCAGCCCCATGGAGGTCCAAACTGATCATCTCCCCATGTGTACCGGTCCAAGATGGTACATGTCCGTCGGGCATGGTCCTGCACATCAAAAGCTACGCCCTCCATGGGCTCATCAGTCGCAGGGATCATAGCAATGTCAATCACATTTCATCATCAATATTAATAAACATATGCATAAAACCCCTAATAGATCAATCAATAGCTCAAAGACGTTACACAAACCTACCATACAAGTCTGGGAAAAGGGCAAGGCATCCTATTGGGCTAGTGTCCACTGAATAAGGGAAGTTCCTAGAAGAGACCTCTTCCAAGCCATGTAAGTGGATGAGGTGGTCAAGGGATGCCCAAGCAGGTGGGTGCAATGAAGGCCAAGGATGCAAGATGTTACCTGTGGGTGCTTTTGTAGAAGGTGAGTTGTACCTGCCATGGATGCAATTCTTTCCAAGCCCATTCATGCCTTTTATTCTTTTTGTTATTTCAATTTTTATTGCTCTTTTCTTTCTTTTTTCTCAAGAGATAATCAGGGGACACTGCCCTGGCGTGGTGACCAGTGGTGACAGCATTACCCACAAGTACTTTCACAGAAATGAGAAGGTTGGCTCATGATGATAACCCCTTTCCCTTGGCCATGCAACCAAAGGTCACTGCCCTGGCGTGGTAACCAGTTGATGGCAATGTCATACTGCTAGGTACCCATGGACCTAATAGGTCGGTTCGTGATGAGACCCCCTATCCTCTAGTTAGGTCTTGTTTTATTATTTTTTTGGGTCCCTCTTGTTTCTTGTTGAGAAGCCCTTTATTGCTTTCTCAGGGATCCCTGGGCGAAGCATCTCGAGGTTTTATTCTTAGGCTTTTATCTTTTACCAGCTTGCTTTTACCTTCTGGGCCTTTAGCCCCTTCTTCCCACTAGATAAGGTGCAACCCTAAAAAAGGTCAACCCAGTGCCCGGACAAGTGGAATGGGACAGGTGAGCGGGAAACAAGATGGAAAAGTGAAACTGTGAAGGGAGCGGACGATGGCTTCTCAGAGACAACCCCAATGGCTAACCAAAACAAACAGACACAGGCTTACTAAGACACCCTGTCAATCCCCAAAACATGGTCAAGTGGGCAAGTGTAAGATCCAAGCAGTTGTTAGAAATAAAAGGAATCAGATGCATACATTCAATGGTTTTGATGATCAAAGTGACACATACCATGATACCTGAACTAATTACCTCATGAAGCAAGAACCCTCTCTGACACAAGACCAAGCCGATGGTGGTGGAGGTTGTTGCTGCTGACAGGTAATGGATGCTGGAAGAGAGAAAAGGTGGGCCCTCCAGGGCCATGCTGAAGTCAATCCTGCTCTCAATACTCCATGTCTAGGCCCTGTGGGCCTCGAGACATGATCTCCTCGTTATCCCTGAAAGTGGGGGATAAGAGGCCTGATGCACTATTTCTTAAGTCTTGAAGTTTGGCAGAGCCCAGAGAAGATCTCCCTTAACCAAGGGAAGTACACAGTTGAAATACTAAAGAGGTTTGATATGTTTGAATGTAAAGCCATGAACACACCCATGGAAACAAAGTCGAAGCTCCTGGTTGATACTTCGTCAGAATTGGTTGATTCTACGTTGTACATGCAGATCATTGGATCGTTGATGTATCTGACGAACATCAGGCCAAATATATGTTTTGTTGTGAACACCTTGAGTCAGTATCTGGTAGAGCCCAGACGTGTTCACCTTTTTGCTGCAAAACATGTGATGAGATACCTTAAGGGTATGTTGGACTTTGGTCTCTGTTATAATGGAGATCATGACTTCAGATTGGTTGGTTATACTGATTCAGATTGGGCTGGAAGTGTTTCTGATAGAAAGAGCACTTATGGATGTTGCTTTAGTCTGGGGTCAGCCATGACTTCATGGCAGAGCAGGAAGCAATCCAGTATTGCTCTCGGCACGGCAGAAGCGGAATACATTGCAGCATGTTCTGCCAGTTGTGAAGCCATATGGATTCGGAAGTTGTTGACAGGTCTATTTGATCTAGAGATGGAAGCAACCGTGATTCTGTGATAACCAGAGTTGCATAAAGATGATGGAGAACCCTGTGTTCCATGACAAGTCGAAGCACATGTTCAGTTAGGATTTTATATCCTAGGGGACTGATCATCCCTGGACAGATCCCGAAGGTCTGGTAAGGACGGTCTGTTAGAGTACCTGTGCATGTATATGCCAGTTGTGGTCAGTAGTGGTAGCTCCGTTAGGATTTTTATAATCCTAGGGAATCGTATGATTCATGGGCAAATCCCGAAGGTTCGATAAGGACGGTCTGTCAGAGTACCACATGGTATCTCCGTTAGGATTTTATATCCTAGGGAATCTTATGATTCCTATGCAGATCCCTAGGGACTGTCACAGTACCACAAAATGTTGTTGTTACAACTGCCTCGTTATGTTGCTATATGTTGTTGATGATGTTGTTGCTCCAGCCTCATGTTGTTGATGATGTTGTTGCTCCAGCCTCGTGTTGTTGATGATGTTGTTGTTTCAGCCTCATGTTGTTTTTGATGATGATGTATCAGCCTTGTGTTGTTGTTGATGATGTTATACTAACCTCGTGCTATTAATGATGGTGTTGATGTTGTTGCCTTAGCGTTATGCTAATTGATGTTGATGCAGAGGATGATGATGCTACTCCAGCTCCATGTTGTGAAAGATGGTGTTATTGATGATGAAGAAAAACTTCCGATGATTTATAGATATGCCAGTCAATTTTCCAGATGTTGATGATGTTACTGCCCTCTCTCTCTCTCTTGATGATGTTGTATTGTAGAATACCCTTCTTGTTAAGGGGGAGTGTTGAAATATTGTAACTGCAAAGAATATTCTAATTATAATTGAGTATCATATAGATCAATTCCCTTTTGTGGATTGATCATGTCGGGACTTATGTATGACCAAATCCCCTTTTGTGGATTGGTCAAACCCTAATTAAATGATGCTAATTGAGAAGTCGGCCCCTAGGGCTAATTAAAGAGGTTTTAGCCACTAGTTGGAGAAATCGGCCCTGCTTGATGAAAAGACACACAACCCTAGCGCTCCTCAACTAGTATAAATAAGAGAGGCTAGCGCCTCATTCACTCACTCACTCAAGTCACTCATCTAGTGCGCAAGTGTGAAGGAAGTTGCAGTTAGAAGAAGGAGAAGAGAGAGGCGCATTGTTCAGTCTTGGATATTCTCTAGTGTTTGGTCTTTTATCTTGGCATTGTATTGGCAATCTATATTGAGGAAGTTTTTACTGGGTTTTCTCCCCCATGAGGGTTTCCCAGGATAAAATGTTGTGTACCTTGTGATTGTGTTTCTTTCAGTGATCTTGCTTATGCTATTATTGTCTAGTAAATTGAAAAGAACTTAATAGCAGCTCTAAATTTAACATAAACTTCACATTAGCTCAAGACTTTGTGCAATTTGGCAAGTTTAGGTATGGGAGGACCATCAAAAGACCCTATTAGGTGTGCTAACACCCAGGTAGAGGGATATTTCCCAAGAAACCTATCTAAGTGTAAGTATGGTGAATGAAAACGTGTTAGGTTGACTTCATGGTGATGGTGTCATTAACATACAAGGTACCATACTTGGTCCATTTCCATGACCGCCTTTGTAGAGGGAGCGCTTGTTGCTCGAGATACCCTTTCCTATGCAGTGTGTGTATTCCAAACCCTTTTCTTGCCTTTTGATATTCATTTGTATGCATTGCAAGTCCCCTTTTCAGGTTTCAAGCATCTTATTTCTTTCTTTTTCTTACTTGGATTAAGTCCTTTTATTTGATATGCATTCAGTGCATTAGGACTAGGGATGATTGCCTCGTAGAGAGGAGGTAGAGCTCAAGTTGGCCTTTGGCTTTTAAAGTTGGCCATTCATTATCCCACATTTCTTTCTTTCTTTTATAACATTCTTTCTTTAGTTTTATAGCAGCTGCATCAACCTCGGCATTATATCCCTTCTTCTCATAGGAGGATGAACCACAACAATTTTGGTGTATATGTAACAGCCATACCGAAGTTTATTACACTGCGGAAGGCCCCAGGATGGAAAGTGTTAAATATGGGGGGGACGGTACATTACCCTTATCAAAGCCTCCCAGTAGTACCCTTGTTCCCCAAGAGTGACAACACAGGACTGGGACACTAATTATGGCCACCAAGGTGAAACAAGGAAAAAGCATAACTTCTTGAGCTTATGATCCATTATCCAACTTCAACCCATGATCCTCACTCACATGCCAAATGTATTAAATATGACACTTTATACGAAACAAGGACTAATGTACCTCATGATGTGTCGAACCACCCTCTTCCAATGAACCATGTTTATCGGGTGTGATGAGTTGTGTTGATGAGGAGGGAGGCATCTGAAGGGTTGATGGGTTGTTGCCTCTGAGAATATTGGTCATCATCGTCATCAAGATCAATGTCTTCATTGCGGGCCATGAGACATGATCTCCTCTAGTTACCCCTAGGTGAGAGGAGGTAACAATCATCATAAATGCTAGGTCGACCCAAGCTAATATCAAGTCACCATCATGCATGATGTCATCATCAACATGTGGAATGTTCCAAGCCTCAAGCATGACATCATCATAGGAAGGGATCCATAACCTCTCCAAAGAGGTGCCTCATCATCATCAAGGGCAATGGGGTCCATCCAAACCCTAATATCCTCAAAGGGTGCAGCGTCCAAGTGTGTGGGCTTCCTACCCGCTGAGTGACATATCAAGCCGTATATGTAATGTCTCAGCTCAAAAGTGCAATGTCCTAGGTCTAAGATGTGTCGAAGGGTACCAAGAAGTAAGCCAAGTCATCATATGACCCAACACTCATCATCAAGTGTGCAACAACCTCCATATAATGTGCAGCATCCAAGGTAGAGGCATCAAATAGTTTGGCATGGGACCACCAACAAGCAAAGCTCACAGAATCAAGTAAGTCCAACCATCACAAGATACAAGAGTCATTATAATCATACAAAGTAAGCCACAATCTAATACAAAAGCCATGTAAGCAATTCACATTAGGTATCTTCTTCAAACTTCACACTAGCTCAAGACTTTATGCATTTTTCCATTAAGTATGGAAGGAAACCATCACAAGATCCTATTAGGTGTCTCATTACCCAAGTAGAGGGATAGTTCCTTAAACCCTTCAATGTTTAAGTATAAGTGAATGAGATGGTATGGGGTTTACTTCATGGTCATGGTGTCATTGACATGCAAGGCCACGTGTGGGTTCATCTCCATGAGCACCGTTGTAGAGGGAGCGCTTGGTGCTTTGGTTACCCTTTCCTTGGCAATGTGTGTATTATGAACCCCTTTCTTGCCTTTTGATATTCATTTATTGCTTTGTAAGTCCCCTTTTCAGGTTCGTGCATTTATTATTTTTCTTATTGGGATTAAGTCCTTTTAATTTGATATGCATTTAGTGCATTAAGACTAGGAGCGATCACCTCATAGCAAGGGGGTAGAGCTCAAGTTGACCTTCAGCTTTTGATTTGGTCATTTGTCATCCCGTTATTTCTTCTTTCTTTTATAGCATGCTTTTTTTAATTATTTTTTACCAACTACATTAACCTCGACATTTTATCCCTTCTTCTCATAGGAGGATGAAGGCACGGACCTTTTTGGGATACATGTAACAGCGATTTCCAAAAGATGGGACAATGGAAGGAAGATACAGGGAATGTGTTAAGCATGGAAGGGAGTGGTACATTACCCTTATCAAGGCCTCCCGACAGTACCCATGTTCCCCAAGAGTGACAACACTGGACTAGGACACATATGATGGCCACCAAGGTGAAACAAGCATAACTTCCAGGCAATCATGATCCATTATCTGACTTCAACCCATGATCTTCACCTAAAAGACTAATGCATTAAATGCAACACTTTATATGGAACAATGACTAATGTTCCTCATGTGTGTTGGACCACCATCATCAGATGAACCATGTTGATCAATTGAATGAACTGAGCTATGATGAGGGGGGAGGCATCCGAGGGGTTGTTGTCTATGGAGAATGTTAATCATCATCTTTGGGATCATTGTCTACAATGTGGATCATGGAGAATGATCTCCTCAAGTTACCCCTAGGTGAGAGGGGGTAACAGTACCTTCCAAAGATTAGCATGCAAATATATAGAAATGGATGGACATGTATAGTGGGGCTTTTGAAACATTTGGATTTGACACAAAACTATAGGAAACAAAAAATAAAATGTCAAGTAAGCAATTTAAATTTTAATTAAGTTTTGATTTTTCCTTGTTTGGTAGTGGATGAAGATGTAATCTATTTATTTTCCTTTTTTCTTATTTGTAGTAGATGTTTGGTGGAAAATCACCACAATGACGGAAATTCAACATTCGGGTATTGAGCCAAAGGCTGCCAAACATGGAGCACTTCGGTTTACAAGCACAACTAAAACGTATTTGAAAAAATACACAGAAGTGCAACAAGTTGGAATATCGGGGCTTAAATGATATGGTTTTTGTTTACTACAACCTTTGGTTGTGGGCGAGGTAGTTAGAGAGACCATTTGATGTGGACGTCATTTACTTGGATGACATTGAACCCATGTTTGATTGGGTAGTGGAAACTGAGGACCCTGCTAGATGGATCATGAATCTTGAGATACATTTGGTGTAATTTTGTATTGTCTATTCAATTTTGAGTCTTGACTTGACAGTTATAGGTAGATAATGTGTGATGTATGAGATATAATGCATCTTAAATATCTATCTTGTTTTCATATTACATGGCGGTGTAATTGGTGTAATTGGTTGATGTTATTTTATATTTGAAATATATATATATATATATATATATATATATATATATATATATATATATATATATATTGTATTTTTATTTTTTTGGTCAATTGAGTCTAGCCCAAGTGGTTGTGAGATGGAGTGTTATCCCCGTAAGTGACATGTTTGAGCTCATAATGAGTATATTGTTGTAACAGCTTTGTGCCCTAAAGAAATAAGGGTTTACCCTAGATATCATCCTCGAAATGAGGGGAAGTACCTGGGGGTTTTCCCCAGGCGTTACTTGAAAAAATATATTGTATTTTTTTTAACTTCTAGATATTGTCGATATTTACAATAACATGAGTTTATGACCCCCACCTATAAATTGTCAATAATAATATTTCTAACACTATCAACAATATTTGCAGCACTATTCTAACAATTTTAAACATGAAAATGATTATAAATTGAGCCACTCTTGGAAACCTATCATCCAGCAACTTCTTCAATATATATATATTCCAAGTAACATATCCCGGGGAAAACCCCCCGACACTTCCCCTCATTTCTAGGATGGTACCCAAGGTAAACCCTAGATTCTTCAAGGCACAAGGCCCGGTCAACAACAGAGCTCAAAACCATTACAACAATATACTCGTAAAGAACTAAACATGTCACTTGTGGGAATTGAACCTGGATAGGGAGGAAAGATTAAAATTTTATACTTTTATTAATCTTAATGCAGTCTTACCTATAGTTATATTGCATTTGATTATTTGAAAAATACCCCCCCCCCCCAAACTTTTCCTTTTTTCTCTTTTTCCCTTGTTTTATAATAATTTATTTATTTTCATTAACTCTCTTTATTTATATTTATCACTCTTCATGCTTCATTTATTATTTCTCTTACTATTCCCTTTATCATAGAATTTATTAATATCACTTTTTAGCTTTATGCTAGTTAAAATATTTTATTCATTTATTAATTAATTTTCAACCAAGTCTCGGTTATGATTAAAGTTTTATTTTTACTATCAAGTCATACCTATGGGTATATTTGAATTTATTTTATTATTATTTTTCTCTCATCTATAATGGTTATCTTCCTCTTTTACCTATTTATTATAATTCGGATCTACCTCTTCTCTATCTTTCAAAGCTATATTTTGATCCCCTAATGGTGGGTGAAATGAGCACTCAAAATGTTGGGAATGATTCTAAACTCTGAACACAATTTAAATTCCATAAATTATACTATAACTATGACGAACTGTGAAAATCCGCATACTCAAATACTATGAACAAAGCTTGTAATGCTAAACTTTATAGTAGAATCCTCAAAGAGTCGAAATCTCTATGTTGCAGCACACTAGGAGACAAATATCTATGGATGAAGGTTTGGAATCCATAGTTAACAAAGACATACTTCCTAAAGATACCAATATATGGATCAATATTATTAAAAGCAAATCTCTGAATGATTATTTTTTATTCGGGGACATTCGTGTTGTAATTTTGACAAACTTTTGGGATAATGCTTGGAATGGAAATTGGCCATTAAGAAATAATATGATTCGGAACTCTATTAGAGAAAATATGCTCCAACATAATTGGCTCAAAGTTAGATTATTAGCTTGAATCCAGCTTCAAATGCACTGGAACTGATCACTTAGAAGAAAATAGAAGACTCGCCTATCCCACCTTCAAGAAGAAGAAAAAGCCATCATTCAAAAAGAGCTTGATGCCAAAAAATCTTAGCAAAAACTGGGAAAATGAAGCTCTATTGGAACCACAAAGGTAAAGGGACTTCCTCTATAAAAGATGGATATGATATGTAAAGTAGGTCCAATTCACCTACTTTTGTGGTCATTCATTGGACAGTAATAAAACAGTTTATCTTATCTATCCTATCTTAGCCTCCTAGAAGAAATAAACCTCCGAAAATACCTAATCTGGAAGCAAATATGGAACCCTTCAGCATGGGAAACGGTCACAACTTTATTATGGTTGGTTATCAAAGAGAAGATTCATTCCCAAGTTGCCTCAAGGAAAAGAGGTGTATTCGGCCCATCAAAATGGAATGGATGTTTAAGGAAGAAGAAGATTAAGCACCTCCTTTTGCATTATGAAGTAGCCCAACAAGTATCGAATATGAGGAATCTCTTTAGTTGGTAACCAAAAGTCTCATCCCACAATGGAAGAAACCTTGGGGAAATGACCCAAGGCACCTTGGATATCTAAACTTCTCAAACTAGTATATGCCCTCTTCCCAGGCTTCATCGTGTGGTTTTTGTG
>ML818846.1:0-14385 GCA_009831015.1 Picea engelmannii
TATATATCTAACTGAAAATACTAATAAATATACTAACAAACAAATGACAAATTGACCTGGAAACGCTCCTAATTTGTCCTGTGTATGATGACTTCGAAGATGGTCGGAGGAAGTAAACTCGCACCGGATAATCCAAAAGCTTCTCGTAAACGATAAGCTGTGCTGCTCTTTGAGTTGTTTACAGGAAAAACAAGACATAAAAAAAATCATAACAATTTTATAATTTATAAATCTCTGCAATAAGGGAAACCTGTTATGCAAAAACTTATATTTAATAATTCAACTCATGAAGAAGAGAAATCTCTCATTCACAAACTGAATTAAACAATTGCTATGTTCTTTAAATACTTAGAAGAAATCATATATGGATAACAATGATTAAATTATATCATTTGCACATGATTAAGATAGCTAAAGTAGTCATTAACCAGATACAAATTGATATACACAACATGAAACAAAATATTGATATCATGAGAAGCTAAAGCTATAACAAAACACCAAATTCTGCCTCAGTCAGTATTAAAATTCCATATCCTTGTTCTCCCACGAATGAGGATGATCATTATTACAAAAATGATAGGTATTTATAAGTCTTTCCACAGGGTAAAACCTCCCTGTGGATAATATCAAATTGTTTTACATAATCTGGGAGATATCCCAAAATCAACTAAACTAGGAAACTAAAATGTAAGTGAAATCTTTGAAATATCCCCTAACTGCTCATCAAATCCATTGTAATTTCAAATTCATCTGCAATAGACCAAAAATATCAAGTTAGAAAGATATTTCATTAACAAAACAATAAAAATCTAATCTTACAGACTTAGCTACAGAATCATCTGATTCTGTAGCTAGTCTAAAATAGCATACAGGATCAAATAGAAATCAAATCAAATATTTTTGAAAGAATCAAATCCAATTTTCTTTCAATGGATCATTTAAAACGAATCACTAATGATTCAAATGACTTTATCATTCAAATTAAACATAATCAAAAGTGATTTAATCGAAATAGGGGTAAGAATACTCTGTTTCATTTTACCATAAAATCGGGTCAAACAGTAACAAGACTGTTTCATATCAAATGAAATTAATAGTGAGTCATATCGTATGTGATATGATCTAATCCAACACAACCATCATTGAATCATTATAGCTGTAACAACAGATTCATATCGTTCAATCAAATGTAAAGATAGGAAGACTGTTTCGAAAATGAAATCATACTCAACAGCATCGACCCAACGAATTTCATGATTGATCCTTGCACAGTCAACAGACAAGATCAATAAATCATGATCGCAATCTTAATAGAATCAACAGAGGTTATAATTATCAGCTGGGAAAATAATCAAATCACAGCTGAGTTTAATTATAGAAACAAATCGTGAATCCAATCTCGTTTTACAAATCAAATTGTAACTGAATATTCATTGCCATTACAAATCCAACCGATAACAGGGTCGATCTAACAGCAAGCCAATACGAATTAACCGGCTGGGTTTCACATAATCGTTACGAATTGAATCCATTCACGATTTGGGTGAATTTGTACAAAATCATATTAAAAACAATCCAAACTGTATTCGAGTTGGTCGAAAGTCATATGGACATAAAACTGTAACAGTTAACCATATCACAATTGTTACCAATCATAACATATACATTATAATGAAATCAAAACGAAATGCGATTGTGTTCAGAATCGAAATATGAGAAACAAATTGTATCTATAATAGATACAAACGAATTCAATCGACAGCAGAGCATTCATTTTGGCTAAATCAAACAACTCAAATCTATACCAAATCAATCAAATCGATTAAAATCTAATCGAAGCTAAACTGGGAAACAAAATTCCATTCAGTCAAAGCAAGGCTAAGTATACAATGTAATGAAACCAATCAATGTTGAACAGATCTATTCAAAACCAAATTTGAATCGTTATATAAACTCATACTATTTACAAAAATGATTGATATTACACATACCTGTGTGACGACGAGGCTATCCAATTACGCCAGCTTAGAATTCACCACAGCCATGGCCGATTCCACATTTTTAAACAAGATGGAGCCTGTCGTTCTTTGTCTCTTATCAGTGGTCTGTAGCTTAGCCTTTTGATGGGTAAGCAGTGTAACCTGGTCCTCCAAAGATTTAATCTTTGACTGTAGCATTGGCACATCAAGATAATATCTCTCTAACCATGAGTTGCATTGATCACAGGGTGGCACTGTAGACTTCGACAGAGTAGGAGAGGGTTTAGATGAATGACCGGGGGTTTCACAAGGAAGCTTAATGCCTGGGTAGTTAGGGTCGTTTTGTAGGAAAGGTGGTAGGTTTGACACGAAGTCATACAAGGGTTCAGCACACAAACCTTCCGAATAGGGGTATTCACTAGCCAAAAAATGATCCACTTCCAAGTCGGAATCCTCACTCAACACAATAGGGTTTAGTTCGACAGGAGGTTTCGGCTTATTCCTTGCCATTCGAGAGATTAGGCTGGAATTATTTTTGCCTTTGGCATTTGCAGTGGATTTGGCTTTGGGATCTTTTCCCACAGGTTTAACAGTCTCGACATCCTTGGTCACAGAGTGGGGTAGGTCGATAGGTGAGTTGGGCAAGGGTTTAGGTAAAAGGATGTTGTAGGGTACTGGGGGTATAGCCTTGTTCTCGGTCACCACAGGTTTGTCAACCTGTGGAGGATTCGAATCCTCAAAATCATTGCAAGAAAGGAAATTGTTCCAACAGTCTTCGTGTAACCCCAAATGATAAACAACAATCATTTTAACCAGCCCATAGTGAAAGAGGTTGCTGTCAGCCTGGTTTCTTTTGTATTTCTTAGACATTTTAAACAGGCTTCTATGCAGATAATATGGCATATTGAGCTGATAACCCATAAAAACCATAAGCAAACGAAGGTGGTGTAAGAAAACAAAACCACACCGACCTTCGCAGGTGATAAACTATTTGATAATCATCAATAAGTCATGCCAGCGCTGCTTCAGCATTGTCATAGGTAAGCCTTTATCACAGGAGCTAACCTTACGCAACTGGAAGAGCAGTGTCCAAGGGACCTCTTCTACTTTGCAATTCTTGGACCATCATTGTCCAGTGGCAGGCAAACCCGTAGCAAGACTGATAAACTACTCATTAATTTCCAATTGAACATCGTCGACCTTGGCTCGACAACCCTCAAAGGTCATGGTGAATTGCCTAGCAACGCAGAGGTTAAAACCACCAAATTTCTATATGAACGGGAGCCACCCATTTTCCTCAAGGTCACTGCGGGCACTGTCGAACATCAACAAAGTCTGGCTGCCATTGGGTTCAGCCCTCACGACTGGAGCCATGGTGCGAGCACATGGTAAGGGTTTGGGTCGAAATCACCAGCACACAGGAGCAGAGTCATTCGGTCTAACCACTATGAACGATCAAAGGGGAAGCATTAATGTGCGCATGCGAGGGTGGTGGAATCACTTACCGCCATGAAAAATAGTAATGGCAAAGTACAACCGGTGAATTAACCCTCTGTTGACAATCATAACATAGTTCAAACCATATTATTCGGCCAACCCAAAAATCAAACGATGAATGATATACCAATGCGCCATTGTAATATTTCAAACCGTGAATATTCAATGTGAAATCAAACCCAAATGTTTAACCAACGCGCCATTGCATAAATGTTTAATCAAAGGTTTTAAAACATTGTGACAATCGATTTCATAAAGTCGACAAGCCAAGAGCTATAAAAATTTTAACATAAGGATCACGTCATATAAAAACAAAATAAACCATGACCCCTATGCAATTCATAGAATCAAGTATGACCCATAAATTTACATGCTCAATGCCTTACCAATTAAATGAAAATCAAGTTGCGCAATCAAAGTAAGAATAGGCAAATAGGCACAGTTCGAAAATATTTTGGCCACTTAATGATAATCCAAAGGTAAGTGCCATTCAAAATATCAATAGAAGATCATGACAGTTCAAAGAACAATGGAGGATTTTTCACGCTTACAGTCGTGAAAACTAAATGGAGACCAATTTGCAAGTGTCGCAAGAAATGAAAATATCGTCTATTTGAAAAAATGCGACGACAATTTGAAGTTCAGAAGACATAGGTGTAGGCAGCTTATAGGGCAATGGAAAAAATTGAATTGGCTGCCAACACTTTGAGATACTTCTACAAGCTTGTGTTCAAGTTCCCAGAAGGATCTTTCTCATGAGGAAAGTGAATGGTTTCATCCACTTTAAATCTTGTTTTTAGAAGGCCATCGTAGGCTAGGAGTATTACGCAATGAGAAAATTCTTGATTTTCACAGGCTTCTCTAAACATGGCTTGCGGAGTTTCTGCATGTTTCTCTATAGGCAGGGTGCGATGGCTTTTTAAGACTAAGAAAAGGGACGAAGTTCACGAAGGTTCTAGAAGGGAATATTCTAGAATTCGAGGTGGAATCTATATGGTTGGGATCCTACTAGATTCTCTGGTTTGGTGGGATCACCCTAATCTCTTTAACCATCTCTCCTTCTCCTATATAATGATGGATTTCTCATGGAAAAGGTTAAGCACTAAGCAAGCAAGAGAAAGTAAGGAATGAATTAAGGTTGAATAGGCTATGAATTCTGTGAGGAACTCTACTCCAGATGCTTGAGGGCTTCATCTCCATCCATCAAGTTATTGTGGATCATCTTCATGCGAGCTTGGAGCAAGTGTGTGTTGGAGCAAAGGGCCACCGAAAGTGATCCAGGAGGCTCCCCAAGCTCACAAAATGCTCAAAAATCAAAGTTCTTGTAATGGAGTGAAACCAATTCCATTGCGACCGGATTGTTGTGTTGATTCCGACCGTATATTTACTTTATCATATGGACATTGTATGCGAGATTTATCGTACTCTGATCGTATTCTCAAATAGTTAAAAGGTCAAAGGACTGGCAAAAAGTCAATGCTGATGTCAGCATGACATCACCAACGACACCTCGTGATGCATACTTGGACCAATGGCAGTGTGACAAGTGGTAGTAGTTGACTGGGAAGATGTAGATGGAAGATCCAATTAGAATTGGACACATGGCAACTTTTGGTCCAATGTGGTGGTGCCACGTGGCCCAGGCATGGGCAGCCACATGGCACCCAGTCAACAATTCATACGGCAAGTTCTAAAAATATTGGAGGTCCATGGGTTTTGAACCCACGACCACTACCAAGCCCAATAACCTTGACAAAGATCCCTTTTACCAACACGCTACTATATTACTTGTTAAATAAAAGAAGTTTAATTGTATTTAAATTGCAAGGTTGTAAAATGGCACAGAAGGGGGGGGGGGGGCTGGGGCTAAGCCCTAGCCCGTGGTCACTTGCAACCCACCACCAGTGCATGCTTAAAGGGGAGGTTACATGGTATCCGCCCCAAATCCAAGGGTTTATCCACCAAAAGGCGCTAAGGGTTTACCTATTTTAGGCCTCGGTTCCATGGAACACGCCCAAAACCATGAGCTAGCGCCTATCCAGGGCTAGCGCACAGCCCAAAGGGCTAGAGCTTGGCCATATGGATTGCATATGACCGTATTTTGAGGGTGCGCGCCTAGCTCTAGGGGGCTACATTGTATATTTAACAAAAAGTGGGTTCTTTTAAGCCTGTTATGTATTTTTTTAATTAATTGGCCTGATATTATGACCAGAAAGTGGTTTTTTGGGCATATCTAGGCCATTTGAAGGGGGATTTGATCCCAAAAAGAGGTCAGATCTTGAGGGAAGTTGGGATTCCTCATATAATCCTCAAAATCTATATAAACCAGGCTTTTTGAAGCTTGTATAAGGACTTTTTGATGCAGGGTTTTGAAGGGGCAGTTTGTAAATTTTAGCCTTTTCTCATGTTTTGAGGGGCATTTTTGCCATGTTTTTTAGAGGAATTTGATGGAGCATGCTTGAAACTGAGCAAGGAGGTCTTGCACAGCAAATCTGAAGCAGATTATGTAACAGCAAAGAGCCTATGTAAGAGAACTTTGAGCATTTTAAAGAGCAATAAAGAGGTCCTCCACTTGGAAGCGGGCCCGGAGACGTAGCCAACGATTGGTGAACTCCGTTATCAACCTCTTGTCTCTATTTATCTTTTTGTTTTTTTGTTCTATTCTCTTCATTTGCAGCATGGATATTAATGGCTGATATCTTTATTCATTAATAAGCATCAAGTAAAAGTCACATTTGATATTCCGTAAACAAGATAATAAGTTTATGTATTTTGCAAAAAGTACAGTAAACTAACTTGCAAATTTATCAGTAATACCTTCATTTTTGGATCAATTTTATAGTATCAGAGCATTTGGTTTTGAAGGTTTGATGGGAATTGCAAGGATTGGATGCCCACTAGAGCAAAACTCAAATGAGGAGCCAACTTGAGGCTCTTGACACAGAGATTCAAAGGAGACCACATAAGCAAGAGATGTCTTTGCCACGGAAATTGGGTCCCTTCAAATCTGAAGATGATTTCTTCGAGGCCTTTAAATTGATGCAATCCATGGTAGAGGAGCTTTACCATGAAAGATGTCAGCGAAGGAATCCAAAAGTTGAAGAAGGTGAATCTTCTGTAAGAGCAGAAGGAGGAGTTGGAGGTGGTGGACCTTCGGAACCTTCTTCTCCTTCATCTTCATCGTCTAATAATGAAGCAAGTGTACATTCCTCCAAGGATAAGCAAAAAACTCATCATTCATCTAATATGTCATTATTAAAGTTAGATGTAAAGTTTCAATTACCCACTTATGATGGTGAATTAGATGCAAAAAAGGTAGATAATTGGGTGAGACAATTAGAAGTCTATTGCAGGATACAAAATATTGTTGATGATGAAACTAAGATCCAACTAGCAAGTCTCAAATTGGGAGGCACAACTCTCATATGGTCGGAAAGCAGAACTAGAGATGATCTTAAGAAAACTGGTAAAAAAATCTCTTCCTGGAATGATTTTGTTATTGCATTAAAATAACGGTTTTACCCTTTAGCTTACATGCAACAAGAAATGATGAATTGGCAATGTTTAAGGCAATCAAAAGGTCAAAGTGTGCAAGAATATACTCAGATATTTCATAAGAAAGCTTTAAATTTGGGTATTCCATTATATACACAAGAGACACTCCTAAAATATATTGGTGGTTTACATTCTTATCTCAAACACACTATTCTTATGCTAAATCCTTCTAACTTTGATGAAGTATGTGTACAAGCCATTCACATTGAATCAAGTAAAGGGAATGTTGGTGATAGTGTTTCTACAGATACTTGGCAAAGAAAGGATGCAGGGAAATGGAAATAGAAGAAGACAACCACAACAAGAAAGGATAAGCCTACTTGCAAGCATTGCAAGAAAGTAGGCCATGATGAAGATCGTTGTTGGGTCTTCCATCCTGACTTGAAGCCAAAGAAGTATGCCAACCAAGGAAGGAAGAATACCACAACTGCGACAGTTCAAGTGGATCTTGGATCAGATTCCGGTGATGAGACACAGGTTGTAGCTATGGGAATTCGAGGTATAAATTATGCTGCAAGTTCTATCTCTTCTAGTTCAGTTGATGTAAATGATGAGTGTAAAAGGAATGAACTTTTCCACATAAGGGTTTTAACACATAATGTTAAAGTTGATACTCTTGTAGACAATGGATCACAAGCCAGTTTAATCAATGAATATGTTGTAAATAACTTGGGACTGGAAACTAAGTCACATCCTAAACCATATCCATTGGGATGGATATGTGGTTATAACAATTTACAAGTAACCAAGCAATGTAAAATCAAGTTTGCAATCACTTCTAATTATGTTGATGAAGTAGAGCTTGATATAGTGCCATTGGACATATGTGGGATTGTCTTGGGAAGCCCCTACCTTTATGATAGAAAAGCCATATTCTACAGGGAGGATAATAAATATTGCTTCAAGAAAGATGGAAAAGAGTACATTGTTCATGCTCATCGCATGAAAACTGACAGGTCTTTTGCAGCTACAGGGCAGTTAAAAAGAATGGTAAATGCAAGAAAAAATTTAACACTTATGTCTGTAACAAAACAGGAAGTTAGTGATGCTAAACATGAGATGGTTCAGTATGATTCACATAATCATGAAGTGTCACCAGAGGTACAGCATAAGGTTCAGGTGCATAACTTGATTATTGTTCCTGTTCAAAAGGGGAAGCATGTTTTTTCATTTTCATTCACATACTCAGTATTATTGTTTAGTTTGTTGTTGTTCAGTGGTGTATGGCTGCAAAGTGAGACAAAGAATGTACATGATTGTGCGATAAATTAAATGATTACTTTGATAAACAATGTTATCTCAGTTTTCATGTTTGTTGTGATTAGTCAGGTGATCATTATCCCAGTAGAGAGGATGGATGATATAGGACAAAGTGGGGAGGCAGTACCCTCACTTCTTACCTAAGTAAAAGCAGACTTTTGGTGGTCCAAAAGCTTCCATGGGGAGGAATGATCCAGGAGGCTCCCCAGGCTCAGAAAATGCTCAAAAATCGTTCTCAGAATGGACGATTCTGACAGTATATTTACTTTCTCAAACAGACGATGTATGTGAGAGTTATCGTACTCTGATCGTATTCTTAAACAGCTAAAAAGTCAAAGGACTGGCAAAAAATCAATGCTAACGTCAGCATGACATCACCGACACCTCATGATGCAAACTTGGACCAATGGTAGTGTGACAAGTGGCAGCAGTTGACTGGGTAGATGTAGATGGCATATCCAATTAGAATTGGACACATGGCAACTTTTGGTCAAATGTGGTGGTGCCATGTGGCCTAGGCATGGGCAGCCATATGGCACCCAATCAGCAATTCATATGGAAAGTTCTAAAAATATTGGAGGTCCATGGGTTTTGAACCCACGACCACTACCAAGCCCAAGTGCCTTGACAAAGAGCCCTTTTACCAACGCGCTACTATATTACTTGTTAAATAAAAGAAGTTTAATTGTATTTAAATCGCAAGGTTGTAAAATGGCACGGAAGCGGGGGGGGGTTGGGGATAAGCCCCAGCCCGTGGTCACTTGCAACCCACCATATATCCAAGGAGCAGGCACCTTACCAAACCACCAGCACATTCTTAAAGAGGAGGTTACATGGTATCCGCCCCAAATCCAAGGGTTTATCCACCAAAAGGCGCTAAGGGTTTACCTATTTTAGGCCTTGGTTCCATGGAACACACCCAAAACCATGAGCTAGTGCCTATCCAGGGCCAGCGCATAACCCAAAGGGTTGGCGCTTGGCCATATGGATTGCATATGACCATATTTTGAGGGCGCACACCCAGCTCTAGGGGGCTACACTGTATATTTAACAAAAAGTGGGTTTTTTTAAGCGTGTTATGTATTTTTTTAATTAATTGGCCTGATATTATGACGCGAAAGTGGTTTTTTGGGCATATCTAGGCCATTTGAAGGGGGATTTGATCCCAAAAAGAGGTCATATCTTGAGGGAAGTTGGGATTCCTCATCTGAGCCTCAAAATCTATATAAACCAGGATTTTTGAAGCTTGTAGAAGGACTTTTTGATACAGGGTTTTGAAGGGGCAGTTTGTAAATTTTGGCCTTTTCTCATGTTTTGAGGGGCATTTTTGCCATGTTTTTGAGAGGAATTTGATGGAGCATGCTTGAATCTGAGCAAGGACGTATTGCATAGCAGATCTGAAGCACATTATGTAACAAAAAAGAGCCTATGTAAGAGAACTTTGAGCATTTTAAAGAGCAATAAAGAGGTCCTCCACTTGGAAGCGGGCCCGAAGACATAGTCAATGATTGGTGAACTCCATTATCAACCTCTTGTCTCTATTTCTCTTTATGTTTTGTTGTTCTATTCTCTTCATTTGCAGCATGTATATTAATGGTTGATCTCTTTATTCATTAATAAGCATCAAGTAAAAGTCACATTTGATATTCTGCAAACAAGATAATAATTTTATGTATTTCGCATTCTTAACGATCCAATGAAAAAAGTACAGTAAACTAACTTGCAAATTTATCAGTAATACCTTCATTTTTGGATCAGAAAGGGAACTTAGAAACATCAAGGTTGTTTGGTTGTATCTTCCACTTTCTCTTAATATAATACAGTGGCATATTTCTTTCCCATAAAATCATTTTTATTTTATTACATGATTCCTTGATCACATGTATAAGTCTTCATTGAATATACTATTATTGCTTTCAGTTTGATTGGTTTGTGTTTCATTGCAGGAACAATAGCACAAGAGCACTGGAGAAAGAAAGGACAACAAAGTCATAAGGAAGCGATATTCAAAGGTATTTTACTCATCCTTTCTTTGACAGTAGATTCAATTATTAGAGCTTAGGGAAAGCGCCATGTCTTGTCTTGTTTTGTTCTAGATCTAGGTGGATCTAGGGAGATAAGTTTATGTCTACATTTACCGATATATCCAATAACAATGGAATCTAGATACGAATACAGAGAATTCAGGACCAATATTGGAGAGAATGGTGAGAATTATTTGTTTCTCCTCCTTTGATTTATCAACCCCGCAAGCTTTGAGTTGCGACAGTAAATCCTTGAATTTTGTAAAGAAATCTTGGATATTGTCGAAGATTTTTGGATCCAATGTGAGCAGATACACCTCCAGCATGTGTCCCCTCATCTCATAATTTTTTCCAAAGAGCCCTTCCAAGGTGGTCTAGGCTTCATTGGGAGTCTTACAGGAAGATATGTGAAAAAGGAGATCGAGAGAAATAAGACTGCAAATTGTTTTGAGTGCTTCATCCATGCGATTTAAGTACTTGGATTTTTCTATGGCTGATGTCGGTTCTGTATCTATATTCAAGGTTAACCTGTACAACCCTCTATTTTGGAGATGTATGGCTATTTTTGCCTTCCATGCAAAATAGTTGTAAAGTGTAAGAATGAATTCTTTTTGGAAATCCATCTTTCCACTATCTTCAATCTTTCGTACCTGCAAAACATTTTGGTGTAGATTTTTCTTAGCAATCTGTCGGATATGATACCATGTAAATGTTTTGAACCTGCATAGAATAGATCTATCTAAACAATAATACACACATTTGCAGAGAGAATTGGAGAAAGAAGAAGAAGGAGAGAAAGAATGAAAGAATTATCATTAATCGTTGTGAAATAATGAATAATTTACACATGATATACTCTATATAACTCAATGAATTCACATTGAAGGAGAACCAATGCGCCATAATGGTGGTATAGAGTGATCTGGACACACACCAGCAGTTACGGAAGTGAACTGCCACCTAGTCTAGTCTCTCAGGCAATTACGGGAATGAACTACCACCTACTTGAGTTAACTAGTCAACTAGTCTTCAGTTAACTGACTGAACAGAGAGTAGTGAGGATTTAACTTGGGGAATCAAGGGTAATGCGCCAGTCTGGTGATGATACCAAGGCAAGGTCAAATTATCATGGTGATTGTCCCAATGTTTCATAGTGACAAAACCAATGCAACATCTAAACTCAACTCAACTAGTCAAACTGAAGTGTCAATTGAAAGAAAATATTCTCCAGGTGGAATATTCTCCCCTAAAATATAAGAGACTGGATAATGACTAATAAACAAGGAAAAACCTTAGGAAAAATAAATCCTGGGTGTATGTGAAGTAACTCCAACATGTATGTCCATATGCCTCATGTAGAGTCTATCGAGTATCAAGTCCAATATTTCCTTGGATCTATTGTCACTGCTCAAGAAGGATCCTTTAACATTCTTTCCAAGAGCACATCCTTTGCAAACACCTTTATGTTGAATTTGTATCTTTGGAAGGCCTGTTACGATTTTCCCTAGAGTGGGGAGAGATCTATAATGAATGTGAGAAAGTATCCTATGTCATAGCTCACTTAAGCTATGGTGTCATGTAACAAGGTTTGTACTAGTCTGATGGTCAATCTGTATAAGTTTCTTTCTCGAACACCAATTACTTTGGTAGAATTTATATGTGAGTCTTTGTGCCATGCAATAACTCTTCCTTTTGAAAAGGTAACCTTGTAGCCTTTGTCTTCTAAGGAAGAAATGGAGACAAGGTTCATCTTCATCCTAGGTACATATAGTACTTCACTTAGTTGAAGTTGCATGTCATAATCTATTTGGAAGGTAGAAGTTCCAACCCATTTCACATTATATCTGGCATCGTCTCCAAGGAAGACATGTAGATTTGTCTCTTTCTCAACAAAATTAGTCAGTTGATCTCTAAAACCGGTCATGTGCCTAGAGGCACCACTATAAATTAACCAAGTATTATCATTGGTAGGGACCATACCCGAGAGTTTTGAAATGTTGATGTCTTCATCTCTTTGAATTCTTGGCTTCCAGGAACTGAGTTTGCTTGATCCACCAAGCTTGTCTTCCATCATAGTTTTGTTCATCATATTTTTAGATTCTTCACAAACCCTTGTCAACTGGGCTAGAAAACCTAATGGCTAGGCTAGGCTATCAACTTTAGGTTTTGTTGGGCTTATGACTACCATCAATAAGCCTTGAAAGATAGAAGAACACTGGTGAGCTTAAGAGCTCCTTCAATGAGTTGCAGAAACCCTAATTCTAAAATTTTTGCAGAAAATTTTGAAACCCTAGAAACCCTAGGGACAAAAAATCAAAATGCTCAGAAATGCAATATGAAGCTTGTTGGAGGTGCGATGAAGGAGGTCGTACACTCCTATGCACCTTTTATCCCTAGCGTCCAAGTGTTAAGTTCTATAACACCTTAGAAAGGAAGGTCGTATGGAAGTTCTGGAAACCCTAGGAGGGTTGTACGGTCCTACAGAAGTGAGAGGATCACTGGTAAATGTTTGTGCAATGGGTTATTCAAGACCTATGCTCTGATACCATGTTGATTTTTCATTAATCTAGGCTCAAACATGAAGTTCATTCCAATTTTAGCATTTTACTTGAACCATATATAATTGCATTTACACCATAAACAATTTGTTGCATCAACCAAGATCACAAGAAGAAATACCATGCACAAGTACACAAGAAGTATCATGGGAAACCATTCTCAACAAGGGAAGAAAACACAACCAAACCTCTGCTATATTATTCAAGAGGAAGACTTCCCACACCATAAACCTTGCACACAAAAGGGTGCTCACAAAACCTAGAATACTAGCGCCCAAGAGAGGTGCGCAGTTTAGCCCAAGAAAAAGTACTTGCTGAAATTTCCAAACTCACACTTGTGTTATGTTTCCTCAATGGGAAAATTACCTTTATTTATATTAGACTGGACATATTAGAAGTATTGTCTATTGACACAACAGGTCCGACCTCAATAACTCAAAATATAATTAATAATTACCATATTAATTATCTTTTACATTAATTATCTTTCACTTTACGGTGGGGCCGACATGTACCATTTACATCGTAAATAGGGTTAGAGGTAAGTTTAACTCTTAGACAATATAGAAAGGGATATCATACACCCACTAGTGCTCAGCCACTAGGGGCATGTCCATCTATGCTCATCCACAGGGACGTCCAAGTCTCTATCTCATTACGTCTCACAAGAGAATCATCAGAATACACACTCACTAGTGATTGGCCCTTAGGATCACGTCCACCTGCGCTCAGCCACAGAAACGTCCTACTCAACAGATATTTATTTCACTACGTCTGACAGATGAATCATCTGGAATATCACATCATCACAACTCTCTGCACAGAGGAGAACAATAAACCCATCACATGGGCTCCTTCACCCTTCACATATTTATTAAAAATAAGTCTTTCTGCAGCGCATCTGTCGCTCGAGGGTTGTTGGATGATCATGTAACGGTGGACCAAGCAAGACACAATCGAGATGAGGGGCAAAGGGTTAGAGGCTTTGCAACTACCTTAATGGTTTTACCTATGTTATAACTTCAATTTTTTGCATTTTGTTCTTTATGTGTTTAAATTTTCTTAGAAAATCCAAAGTTTAGCGATTTTTAATGGCTTCTTAACTTGAATTCCTGTATTTTGTTCCGTAAGCGCTTAAATTTACAGAGAAAATGGAAAGTTGTTTGATTTGTTGTTTTGTTTTAGAAAGTTGTAGTTTATATATTTTATGTTTTGATTTTTTTTAATATTATTTGTTTAATTTTATTTGAAATTTGATAAGAAATTATTGAATATGTAAATAAATTTGTATAATCCAATTACCCTTAAATTATAAATCAGATTATAAATTTAAACAAATCTTTGTTTAATAGAGAGTTTGTAAGTTTCTAATTCTCTTGGTCAAGCCAAAGAATAGTAACCGTGTGACCCAAAAAAATTTATTGCAGACATAATAATACAAAATTCAGCATATGGTTGCAGATGTGTCTGAGGCATCCTTATTAAGAAGTCAACAAACTGGTAAATGCT
>ML818847.1:0-14132 GCA_009831015.1 Picea engelmannii
GCCTTAAAAACGTCGGATCAACCCTTCAACATGCTATGACCTTCACATTACATGATCTTAAGCATATAGTCGAAGCTTATCTTGATGATCTTGTTGTTCACTCTTGTAAGAGAGTGGATCACCCTAAGCACCTTCAACTAGTTTTTGAAATATGTCATCATTATAGAATTCGGTTGAACCCTCATAAATGCATTTTTTTCGTTAGGTCATGATGTCTTCTAGGAATTTTAGTCTCTGATACTGGGATCATGGTAGATCCATTAAAGGTTGAGGAAATACTTCAATTTCCACCCCCTTGCACTATTCAAAAACTTCAAGGTTTAAAGGGGAAAGCTAACTTCTTACGTCGGTTGATAGTAAACTATGCCAATATTACTAAGGGGTTCATGCATATTTTGAAGAAGGACACCCCATTTATTTGGGATGAGAGAGACCAGTAGTCCTTCGATGATTTGAAGAAATCCTTGGTATTGATGCCTCTACTGAATTCTCTAGACTAAAGTACAGATCACTTTATTTATGTCTCCACATCCGAAGAGACATTTGGTATGGTTTTGGTTCATGAGGATGATGATCTCTACGAGAACGTCATATAATATCTTAGTTGAAACTTAGTCAGTCTTAAGCTCAAATTATGTGATTGAAGATAGTTTGAAATGATACATTTATGGATCTTGTTTTTCCTCTTTTGTAATTAGATCCTATTATTGTGGATCTAGGAATTAATGCTCTCTTTTAAGAGAGAGTGAGGCAAAACTATATAATTCCTTATGTGATCCCTATGTAAGGGGGAGAGTAATGAGGAATTATTGAGGGGAGATAGAGAGCCATAGTGCTACCAGTCCTAAGCATTGAGAGACTTATTCATGTAAGGAATTATCCTTCTTAATGTATGGAGAGATATGAGTGTGAGTAGTCTTCTTGAATCCTTATTGAGGGAGAAGGCATCCTTTATGTAATCACTTATGAGAATATCCCAGAATGTTTTTAATAAGGAATGAAAGAGATCTGTATTCCAATTGAAGTGGGTCAGGAGACGTATCCTAGGAGGGGAGAACTCCATTACCAACATCGTTTGTATCTCTCTTTGTTACGAGTAAAATATCTTTATGGCTAGGGTAAACCATAAGAGATGGAAATGCCTACAGAAATCAAATCTCTTCTCAAGTACTCTATGTAAACAAATATGCTAGAAATACAAGATAAAAGTCCTACCTCATCCAGACGTTCGATGAATTCCACCATTGATCACTTGAACCAAAGAAATATACCTGCAATTAGTCCTCAACAACCAAGAAAAGCAAGAATATGGTGATAATAAATGATGTTATCACATTCAATAGCATAATCCATTAATAAAAATGACAAATACGCCCATGGAATAATAATTCAAATATTTTCAAGATATCAATTGGATGGTAAAAGAATACTTCTATTAATATATGATCAACATAAGTGAAAAATTTACAGACTTCTGTGTCGGCATGGTTCAGAACTGAGACACTAAGTTCCTTCCAGCTGGGCCTCCACCACTTCAATCCTCCACCAAAGGCAAGCTCATAAAATAGAAACAACAAGGTTCTAAATCAATACAGGAAGAGATTGGGGGATGTGTTATCACTCCGTAAATCTATTTGGCTGATAAATAGACGACACAGGTAACTTTTTCAACCAACTTTGAGACCCGAAACTAGCCTTTCGGATCTGGAGAGGGATCTCTCAAAAATGGCGTGGTCTCCGTGCATGATATGAATTTGAAAACAATGGATAGATTTAACACCGACGGTAAAATGGTTTTTGGTTATATTGGCACAAAAAAGTAAAACTTGGGCTATGGGGTCGATCTGAGGAAGAAACAGAACAAATGACTCAGTGACTGGATTCGAGAGGAGAAGACTAGGCAAGAAACAACCTTCAGTGTAAACCATAAAGTGTGGTGGGAGAAAAACATAGGAAGTAACTTAAGAGCGTCATTGTGGATGAATTTAGAGTTAGCTTGAGAGGAAAACGTTTTGTCTAATTGGGGCGAACAAGGGGCAATGTACAACGAATCCACAGGTTTGAAAATTTGTTCTGAAATAGACAGTATAAGATATGAAATAAAAGGTAATAGGAAACACATACACAAATAAAGAGACACAATATATCCGACTATCACAACTAGAATCTTTTCATCAAATCACAGGACCTTTGCATTAAATTTCTGTCAAAACTCAGATTACATACAATAACGTTTGCTTCCTCAAAATTGCCAACCAACCCTGTTTACATAAAGATAATCCCCATATATAGAAATTTAATGTCACCCTTGGTTGTTAGGGTCAAGCTACATTCTACTGGAATCATGGATCTGTTTTCTTTGAAAGAGAACAATAACTTCAATGGATTCACTAAAAATAGAAAAATTGACTTTTCCAAATCATAATCGTAATCAAAATATTCTTTACAGTCATTGATCATGATGAAAATTTGACCATATGGTTTTGATAAGTCATCCTTTTCACTTCAGGACACTCTGTCATCCCCACACAACAAATATTCTACACGACAGTAACCTACAACAAAAATGCAACGGAATGCGAAGCAAACTGGGAAAATAGGCATTTAAATATGACATATTATCTCACTGATAAAAAACTATTTTTAGAAACTAAAAGAGGTTTTTGTATTTAAGACAGTTATAAATAAAAAAATCTCTCAGTTTCTTGAAATTCATCTCCATATGGCCCAAATACGTGTCACAAAAACATGTCTTCAAACAGGAAATCATGAAAGATGAAAAATTGGGCTCAAAGATTCATTCGAATGTAACAATATGTGACACATTTTGCAAATCTGAGAGAGGTTTTTATTATTTTTCTTGTCCTCGAAAAACATCACTCGGGGATTTTCAAAATTCCTCTCCAGTTGGTCAAAAATTGATCTTTAAGCTGACCACTAAACCAGTAATTTCTGCAGCGCGACCTGTAGCATGTGCGCAAGAAAATCCTCTGCGTGAAAGCATCTTATGCACGAAAACATCCCACTGTGCAACGAAATACACTGCACGAAAGCATCCTATGTGCGACAGCATCCCACTGCGTGATGAAATCCACTGCGTGAAAGAATCCTATGTGTGACAACCTCCTTTGTGCAGTGCACAGTGAATTTTACAGTGCACAATGAATTTTGCAGCACACAGTTGAAAATTGAAATGGGAATACATAAATGATAAGATTCCTTTTGAAAATGGCCCTTGGAGATATTATATGATGCCAGGCATAAAAACAACATGGGTGTTGACAAGCATGACTTTGAAAATTGTTGACAAACCTCTAACCTTAGCCATGAAAATCATGGTCCTAACAAATGGCTCTAATGGGGATGCTATCCTCCCTGTGAGGTAGCAAAGAATAGTAGACTAGGTGCTAATCCATTGGGCTTCTCCCAAAGTCAAATTTTCCACTGTAACTTGTAACATGCATCCACTGAAAACCCAAAACTGTATGTGCTCCAAACTAAAATTTGAAACTAAGTTGAAAAAAAAAACTGTAGATTGCTAAAAGAAATGCTCGTAGCCAAGCTTATTCGCACTCCTACCTACCCTACTTGCTGAAAAATATGTCAATCAAGTGAAATCAAAGTGCCAATGCATCCATGTAAGCACTTTATACACCCTTTTCTTTCTTTCTACATGCTTTCTCCAAAACTTGTTTACTGTTAATTTGTTCAAAAAATTATCTATAAATTCAAATCTCAAAAAATTAAAAACATTGGGATTGTTTACTGCCTCCAACAAAACTACAAATGGATCCTCCAAAACATGCATAAAACAACAATCATGTTTCACCCCTTTCACTGCATTCTCATTTTTGATGCATCCTCGACCAATGGATGTAATTTTGAACTGATAAAACCTTCCATATAACAAGCAACAAGTTCACTAAACACACGAGAAGATTGTTGCCATTTCTTGTCAATTGTTTCCCATGAATCAGTGTGATTTTGCATCAACACACATTCCTCTTCCTCAGTGATGATCTTTAATTTTTCTTTCAACAATTTAAATGAAGAAAAGCATAAAGGTAAATAATTTACTTCAGTTGATTCAGTACTTTCTTCATATTCTTCTTTGTAACTGTGATATGTAGGCGGATTGCTCTCATTACACTATTGAAAAGGAACATTTTCTGATAGAGAACGTGAAACTCATTGTTCTATCAAGTCAACACCATAATAATCATGATATTCATCATATATAGGAAAATAAGTTACATCTGCAACGTCATCTAACAAGAAAAAGTTTGGGATATCAACCTGTTCTTCAACATGTTGATTTGCAAATTCATTTTCTTGATTGTCTACAAATGAATACATAAAACAGTCAGTTTCTTGCTCATGGTGACAAAGATCAGAATGTAAATCAGCTTCTTATTTATGATGAAAAAGATCAAAATGTAAATCAACTTCTTGTTTATGCACAATCTCATGTTCTTCTACTACACCATCGTTCTCTATATTAGCAACACTCTTTAAATTCTGTTTTTGCGGCCTTTGACATGCTTGAAGATTGTCTTCCACTTCCTGGGAATTATTGAATATCTGATGCAAAGACGTAGAATTCCTCTCGATTAGAAGAAAATATAATTCTAAATGAAAGGTTGTTACATAATGGAGCATGGAAACAACTTCAAGAGGTTGGAATTCTTTAGGCAGTTTATAATAAAGACTAGCAAACCTCCTATTGCAATTTGAGATGGTTTCATCTTTCATTCTTCTCATGGAATAAAACTCTGAAAGGAGTAGATTCCATGACTTTCTCTCACCCCAAAATCTACGGAAAGCTTCCCTTAATTCATCCCATGAGCTAATCGACTGAGGCTGCAAATGTCTAAACCATGCTTTGGCATCTCCTTGTAAGGAATGAGAAAAGGCCCTCATAGACACATCATCATGTTCAATCTCAAAAAGGTCTATAAAATGCTCAAAGTCCTGAATATGTTTTTCAGTTGAATGTCCATCAAGCTCTCCATCGAACCTAGGAAGGTACTTATAATATTTCACAGGAAAGTCGTGAAGGATGGAAAGAAATTTAAGAGGATTGTATCTCTCTTGAATCTTGGAGGGTGCAGGATTAAGAATAGAAGGTGCAAGATCATATTTGGTTTCATTAAGAACATAAGAATGATCATGAACATTATATGGCTCAGAGGAAGGAGCTTGGTGAATATCGGTTACACAAGAAGAAGGAGGTATACCTATAGTTTGCAATGAATGATATACAAGGGTAGATCTTTGGGCTTCATTTAAGTGGAGAAATATTCTTTTGAAAAACTCAGGAAAGGACAAGAAGATAATGATCAAACAAAAAAGTACTTCTTGAACTAAACTTAAGCTCGAGTACCTTATTTTTCCATACTTCTCTACCATATCTCTATCAATAGGTCTCATTCTCCAGTGGAGTCTTTGAATTGCGTTTGAAGATTGATTGGAGTCGCCATGAAAACTTTAGATCTAGATTCTTCTACCAGTGGAATCACCTTCAACTGATTTTCTGATGTGTGGAGTCGCTAGAGCAAAAATACAGCCAATATGTGCCTAAGTGTCTGCTGATATTAGACCTTATAATTGAAAATATGCCATTCTTCCTAGGGAAAGCTTCATTCAATTTCATCCCCGACAACAACACCAAAATGTTAGCACTCTGTAAATCTATTTGGCTGCTAAACAGACGACGAAGGTAAATTTTTCAACCAACTTTGAGACCAGAAACTAGACTTTCGGATCTGGAGAGGGATCTCTCAGAAATGGCGCGGTCTCCACGCAGGATATAACTTTGAAAACAATGGCTAGATTTAACACCGATGGTAAAATCGTTTCTAGTTATATTGGCGTAGAAAAATAAAACTTGGGCTATGGGGTTAATCTAAGGAAGAGACAGAACAAATGACTCAGTGATTGGATTCGAGAGGGGAAGGCTAGGTGTGCAACAACCTTCAGTGTAAACAATAAAATGTGGCGGGAGAAAAACACAAGAAGTAACTCAGGAGAGCCATTGTGGACGAATTCAGAGTTAGTTTGAGAGGAAAACGTTTTGTCTAAGTTGCATGAACAAGGGGCATTATACAACAAATCCACAGGTTCAAAAATTCATTCTGAAATAGACAATATAAGATATGAAATAAAAGGTAACAGGAAACACATACACAAATAAAAAGACACAATACATCTAACTATCACAACTAGAATCTTTTCATCAAATCAGAGGACCTTTGCATTAAATTTCGGTCAAAACTCAGATTATATACAATAGCATTCGCTTCGTCAAAATTGCCAACCAACCCTGTTTACATAAAAATGATCCCCATATATAGAAATCTAATGTCACCCTTGAATGTTAGGGTCGATCTACTATCTCCTGGAATCATGGATCTATTTTCTTTGAAAGAGAACAATAACTTCAATGGATTCACTAAAAATAGAAAACCCGACTTTACCAAATCATAATCGTAACCGAAACATTCTTTAAGGTCATTGATCATGATCTAAATTAGACCATATGGTTGTGACGAGTCATCAATTGCACCGCAGGACACTCTGTCATCCTTGCACAACAAATCTTCTGCACGACAATAACCTACAACAAAAACACAATGAAATGCGCAATAAACTAATAAAATAGGCGTTTAAATATGACATTGTATCTCATTGATAAAAAAACTATTTTTAGAAATTGAAATAGGTTTTTGTATTTAAGCTCGCTATAAAGAAAAAAATCTCCCGATTTCTTGAAATTCATCTCCATCTGGCTCGAATACGTGTTACAAAAACATGTCTTCAAACAGGAAATCATGAAAGATGAAAAATAGGGCTCAAAGATTCGTTTGAATATCCCAATACGTGACACATTTTACAATTTGGAGAGAGGTTTTTATTATTTGTCTTATCCTTGACAAAAAACTCTTGGGGATTTCAAAATTTCCCTCAAGTTGTTCATAAATTGATCTTGAAGTTGAACACTAAACCAGTAATTTGTGCAATGCGACCCGTAGCATGTGTGCTGGAAAATCCTTTGCGTGAAATCATCCTATGTGCGACAGAATCCCACTACGCGACGAAATACACTGCGCGAAAGAATCCTATGCGTGACAACATCCCACTATGCAAAAGCATGCTATGTGCGACAACCTCCTCTATGCGAGAGCATCCTCTAGATGGTGCACAGTGAATTTTGCAATGCACAATGAATTTTGCAGCACACGGTTGCAAATTGAAATGGGAATAAATAAATGATAATCTTCCTTTTGAAAATGGCCCTTGGAGATGTTAGATGATGCTAGGCATAAAAACAACATGGGTGCTGACAGGCATGACTTTGAAAATTGTTGACAAACCTCTAACCTTAGCCATGAAAATCATGGTGCTAACAGGATGAACACTGTGTTCAGAATTAAAGGACAAAGGGATGCAGACTCAATATGAAGTAAATAATTTCTCAAGGGAGATTGGGGCCAGATGTCGCAACCCTGTCTCCCTTTTCTGGCCACACTTAATCTGCTAGACTTGTCTAAGTTGATGAACGACCCTATGAATCATGATCCTACATGCACCCCCGTCCCAACCAAGCTTCCTTCCAACATCTCGAAATTTGAAGGTAAGAATGGTGAGGATCCTAGTGATCACATTACTACCTTTCACTTATGGTTCTCCTCAAATTCCATTAATGATGATTCTATTCAGTTCAGATTATTTCAACACACCCTCATTGGAGTTGTTGTGAAATGATATATCAAGATACCTAGGGGGGCATATGTGACCTTTAGTGAGATGGTGTTAGTCTTCCTTAACCACTTCCAATTGTCGATTCATTATGATATTGGCCTAGAACATTTTTCGACTTTATGCCAAGACACTGCCACTCATATCTCAGATCATATCCAGGAGTGGCGCAGAAGGAAGAGGTTGATTAATACCTCCATAACCCCGTCCTTTGTTTTAGAATGGTTCCTTAAGTCTTTGCACCCTCCTATTCAAAGGATGTTTCTACATCCGAGGTTACCACTAAGGAAGAAGTGATCTTTAAAGCCCAATAGTTAGATCTAATATATGCTCAGTCTGGGATGTTATACCACATTCTTTCGGATGCATCGCAGTCAAATTATAACCCTATACAAAAGATAAGAATTCATGTCGATGGCATTATAGGCTTCGCCGATGTAAAATCTGCAGACTCGGTGACAATCCATTTGAAAGAGTTGTCTCTAAACCAGTTTGTAGGAGGGACAACTTTGTCTGTGTCCTCCAACCCCACTCAGTCAGCGGATGTACACTCTATGCAATTGTCGGCAGGCCTAAATGGTAACCAACAATTAGGCGGGAATAAAAAGAAAGAACGTAATAATCGTAAGGGTGGGAAAATAATAATAAACCCAAGGAAAATAGTAATAATGAAAAGACGAATAATAATGTTGGAGAGGGCAAGAGAGAAATATGTAAGATGAAATTTCCCTGTAAGCTTTATACAGACGACCACCTTGCTCATTTATGCCCCAAACGTGTAGAATCTACGAGGCTATTATCTCTACCGTCTGTTGTGATGAGGAATCCATTTACACATAAACAACACATGGCCTTGAGTTCCTCAAACACCATAAATGCGACTGGTGGGAGTCAAAACTCATCGTTGCAAGACAATGAACGTTTGTATATCAATATGGTCGATGTGAAAGTTAATGTAGCTACTCGATCTCAATATTATAGCTCTTCACGGGCTATACCTAGTCTATAATCTCCTCCTCCTCCGGAGATGACTTTACATATTGAAAAACTAGAGCCTCCGACTCATATTCCGAAAGGAGTACTAAAGCACTCTACCCGCAATCCAAATGCTAGAGTCGCTGATAACCAATTTATTGTTGAGGACCTGGGTCAAACCCTTGTGCGATGTCAACTTTGCGGGTACTTCAGATGTGTCATTTCATAAGGGATTGCCTTACATAATTGAGATATATATATCAATATATATGCATAATTTTATTTCGCCACTGTCTAAAGTTTTTGGTTCTTAATTCAAATGTTAGTAATACTATCCATAGGCTTTATGTCTTGAGTATTTGAGTTATATTTCATTTTTTGATTTCATCTCTCCTTTATTTCTATGTTATACTATGAATGCATAGACTCTTCTAATATTCCATGACTATAAGATATTATGAGTTATACTACCATTGCATGGAAAATTTCAGAATTTAAATTCCATGGAATTATACAAAATGTATTAAAATCCCTTTTCATAATTTGTAATTGAAATGCAAAATTCCATATTTCTGAGATTTATGAGTAGTGACAAGTAACTAATTTAAAATGAACAATAATATACATATTCCTATATTAAACCGATTTTTTAGCTAGCAAGGAATTCTTAATTAACATGAATATAGATTGGTAGAGTAATACACATACATGTACCAAACAGGCTAGAAACAAATCGAATAGCCACATTCCAACCAACTATAGATGCATAACAACCAAGTTACTTGTCTTGATCACCCCCTAGCCTAACCATGACTCCATAAGGGCAAATTGAGATCCACTTCTTAGCCAATGTTCCTCTGTACAGTCCAAAAAGTCATTCTCCTAACACAATGAGTGCTCACAAAACAAATATTTCTTACCAAAACATACTAAGCAACGTCTTTCCTCCCACATATGTTGTATATATTCTTTTCATTCTCCTAGGACTTTCTCTTGAATACATTTCTCTCCTTATAAATTCACAGCTTTAGAAATCCCTGATTTTTAGGGACATTAAGTGACAAAAATCCACTTATGACACTTGTTAAAACCAACTCTGAGTTAACTTACAAATGTTTCCCACTCATGGAGTCATAGTCAACTATTTTTAACTTGGATCTTCCATCTGTTCCCTACTTTAAATAAATTAAAAATTTCAGCCTCTTACATCTGTCCATCAAAAGATGACAGTTGAAAAGGCAAACTCTTGCTCAATAATAAAAAATACAATAGTTAAATGTCTTAATAATACTAAGTATGAAATTCCATAATTGGGAATTATTCAAAAATAAAATGTTTAATTCTTGAGGATATTATAGTGGTTATGGCATGTTTCTTTGTTTATTTATTTCTTGCAATAATACTCATTTAATTGGTTGATTAAATTAACACTTTTTATATCTATAGTGGTTTAACCTAGCTATATAAAAGGGGAACTTTTCTCACTCTTTTGAGAAATATCCTAGAACAATGAACATGACATTGATGGAAAAGGAAAGGAGTATTCTTAGTGGTGTCAATTTAGCACAATAATTATGGGTATTGGTAGTGGGCACTACATGTTACTTAGTAAATCAATCACCTACATGAATGTTGGTTGATAAAACTCTACATGAGGCATCATCTACTAAGAGACCCTTTGTTGAACATCTTATTTCATTTCTCTATGATGGTTGTGTGCATGCTCCAAAAGAAAAAAAAGTAGTAAGACTTATAATAAAGGATAAAAGTGTATCTTTATTGGTTACAATCTTTGAAACCTAGTGATAACGAACAAAATGTTTATAGTCTAGATGTAATATTTAGATAGGTAAAAAATTATCCCAAACAAGAAGAATGACTAAGCCAGGGAGAACTACTGATCCAGGATATTTTCATCAATGTGACTTATTAAAGAATTGTATTAAATGAAGTGCATCATAAAGAATGAAAAAATCAATAATGAAGATACATATGCATCATAACTGAACACAAAAACTTGATAAAGGAGTTCGTGCCTGGTGGACTATGCCTCTTGTTCCTACTCTGAAATGGGTTAGCCTTTTTATTAACTCAACAAAAGAATTTGGAAAAATACAATAGTATACCTCATTCTGGAGTTAATCTATAAAAGATTTGCTCGGATCATAAAACAAATAACACCACTAAATATGTGGTGTCGAATTACCAAAAAATTATTGTCTCCATGCCTTGATTTGAGTCTGACACTTTCAGGCCCATGAGAGAAATTTCATCTTAGTTTCCCTTCGTGCACCTGCAATAAATTAATGGAGAACATCTCATTTTATGTGCCCGATTTGTATGGTCGTGCACCCCCATTCTAACCCTTGTGCACTGGCAAAAACCATTTTTTAAATAAACATTGGGGCAGATTAAACAAAGGGGGCGTTATCCCAAACGATTGGTAGAGTTATGTTAAGGAATTTGTTATTGGGGAGGTCCTAGGGTCGAACCCACGAACCTCCCATTTTGGGCACTCTGTTGTAAAAGTACTATATGGTAGTTGTAACCCTTGCTAACTTTGAAGTATAGTTTGATATGGTGGATCTGGCGGCGAGCTGGCCCAACCTCTTAGTGGACTGTGTGTTATATTTGGCACACTAGGGTTTGGCGCCAACCAACCCCTTTTCTAATTTTGAATTTTGGTTGTTGGGTGTCCTTGGGCATTTGCCCGCTTCCACATGGAAACCCATGACTGGCCCACGTGGTGACCTTTCATTGGCCCACGTCACCATATTGCACGGACCTGCCAAGTCACCTCGACCACATCAACCTACCATGTCACCTGTCGGGTGGTTGTACGGTATGCCACGTGGTTGTATGGACTGCCATGTGGCACTTTCCCATTTGTCCACGGACTGATCGAAAAAGTCCAAAAATGGGTGACATGTGGCAGCCTCTGGTGTTGCCACATCATCATGATGACATCATGCTGACATCAACATGACACGTGTCTCCCTTTGCGTGGTCCACATACCCTGTATGGATGTTGACGTCAATAATACGGATGCTGACTCATCCCTGCTAACTTGTCTAGGTTGACCAAAACTTTGACCATGGATATATTTTGATCTGTAACTCCATTTGACGATCTATTTACGTTGTTGGAAATATTGTGACATGCTCTTTGCAATGGTGCCAATTTAAATGAGTTTTGAGGACTCTGAATTTTTTCCCTTTCTCTATCTGTTGGGGCCATTCTGAGCTTCCTGAGGTGCTTCTGCGAATTATGAGTTATCCTTAGTCTTCTCTCGATCCTTTTTGGATAAAATACAAAAAGTGTAATTTAAGTTGGAGAATTCAAAATATAACTCAACAAAGAAAGATGAAATGAAACAATAAGAACCTCATGCCCTAGTCTTGAGGATATTGGATTGGGGAAGAAGTTAATACGAATGGTATAACCCACCTTATTTTCAATCTTCGTTCATTTTATCTATTGCTAATGATGATCCTAGAACTATTAGGGAGGTAGTCGATTCATAACAAAGTAAACTTTAGAAGAAGGCCTCGATTGAAGAAATAGAGGACTTGGAAAAAAATGAGACATGGGATTTGGTCATGTTTCCTACTCGAAGAAAACATTTTGGTCACAAATGGGTGTTAAAGAGAAGTTCAATGCATAAGGTAAAGAAGAGAAGTAGAAATCTTGCTTGGTAGGAAAGGGGTATTCCCAAGACAAGGGAATTGATTTTAGTGATTATTTTTTCTCATGTTGTTAAGTTAGCTTCAATTCTATTTATTTTACTTATTATTGATGCATTTGATCATGAATTAGAGTAGATGGATGTGAAGAAAACATTTCTACAATGCGATATTGGAGAATAAATCTACATGAAACAACCAAAAGGTTTGACTATGAAGGAAAATAATGCATGAGTTTGAAAGATGAAAAGTCCTTGTATGGCTTAAACTAATATCTAATAATGTGTTATCCATAGATTGATACTTGTTTATTGGGATGCTTTTCAAGAAGCAAAGCTAATCACTATGGGTAAATTCCAAGCAAGTTGTTGATGATTCTGTTTATGTAGAACTAGATGTTGATGATATGTTGCTAATTGGAAACAACAAGGAAATCATCAAGCATGCTAAATCTCAATTGTCCCATAAGTTTTATATGAATGATATTTGAGTTGAAAATTTTATTTTGGGAATGGAAATTAAAAGAGATCATATAAACATGTAACTCTTGTTGACTCAAAGGAAATATGTAGAGATAATAGTGAAATGGTTTAATATGCATGAATCAAAATTAGTAAGGTTCCCATTCCTATAGGTGGAAAATTATCTACAAAATTATGTCCCAAAGAGCAAGAAGAGCCAGAGAACATGTCTCATGTTCCCTACATAAGTGATTTTGGAAGTTTAATGTATGTTACAATCTATACTAAACTAGAATTTTTCCATGTAGTGTGAGTTTTGAAGAGATGCATGTCAAACCAAGGGAAGGAATATCATGAAAATAGAAAGATTGTTGTTAGATATTTGCAACACACTTTAGATTATGCAATCTAATACCAATGATGACATGGAATAATAGACTAATAGATATATAGGGTTTTGTTGATGCAATCTAGGATAGGGATCTTGAAAACAAAAAAAAATTTAGAAGCTTGGTTATGTGTTTATCCTATTTGGTAGAAAAATCAATTACTTGAATGATAGGTGGTTGTAGTTTCACTCTCAAGTATAGAAGGTGAGTACATGCAAGTGAATCATACCAATATTGAGGTTCTGTTGTTGTAAGGATTGTGTTCATGTAGTTTTTTTGTAGATAAATTTGTAAGGATAGACTGTGATAGTAAACGTGTAATTGTTATATAAAAAACCATTCTTATAGTACAAAGAGGAAGCCTCTTGATGTCTTGTATCATTCTATCAAAAACATAGTTTAAGAGAAGAAGATGCTCTTAGAGAATGTTCACACTTTGAAAAAGGTTGCAAATTCATTAATGAATTCTATGAGTAATGAGAACCTTTCTTGGTGTGGGGAATTAATGAGTTTGGCTACTACAAGTAATTGAGAATCAACATTGAACATCAAACCTAGTATAGTAGAATCAAATAAATATATATATATATATATATATATATATATATATATATATATAATTATTATTTTATTTAGAATACAAAATTATTAATTTATCTTTTGTTTTTTAACAAGGTGAGGTGAAGACACCTCATCGATATCAACCTTTTAAGAAAATTCTGCACATTGTATTTTTTTATTCATTTTATTATAAAATCTATTTCTCATTATGATAAAAATCAAAAAAATATTTTTTTATTAAAAAAGTATCTTTTGTATTTTTTTATTTTATAATTTAAATATATAAAAAAGATTTTAAAATCAT
>ML818847.1:19548-38356 GCA_009831015.1 Picea engelmannii
GTATTATTCTCTCTCTATATATAAAACTTAAGTAATAATGTAATGTAACGTGCAAATATCTCTTATGAATATGTTGTTTGAGAAACTCAAAAGGTATACATGTTATTCAAAATGTTTTTTGAGAAAGAAAATATAATATTTTAGTTGGTAAAAAAAGTGAAACATTGCTACCATTATTTTATTATGGTGAATGACAAACTAATAAATAATATATTAATAAATAGATTCTATTTAAATGAGCATGTTAATGTACATCAGTTTTGGTATAAATTTATTTATTTAGGAAAATAAATCTATTTATACAATTAAAATAATTCAATGAAATTAATTAATCACTTATTTATTTTCAAAGATTTTTTCACGTCATATAGAAAATAAATAATTATAGTTTTATGTGGTAGAGGTTTCCCTTAGGAGGAAACCAAAACCTCTAGAAGTTTTCATGCTTTATTAAAAGGTTTATAGTTCGTCACATAAAAAATAATTTGAAAAAGGAAAGAAACGGATTATATGATCGTTTATAACTATTCATTCTAGAAAAAAAGATTATAAAAACAAAGAACTCATTAGGCCATAGGAGGATGGGAAATTTCCTCTATTGTCATTTCCTACATCACCTCCTCCTTGTCGACCTTATCCTATGCAACTCTAGATAGTTGGGGGTCATCATTGATCTCAATTGTGTTGGCTTGAGTCCTCCATGTTATTCTTTCTCGTCTTCTCCCCTATCATTGGAGCAACTATAATCCCAATCCTAAAGATTTCCTTACATGCAACCTCATATTTTCCTTCAAATATGCTTATGGTAGGCAAATATCCCTATTGTTCCTATTTTTTTCTCTAATTCATGGGAAATAATTTCCTTGACCATCCAATATATCTCTACTATCATAAAATACTTTGTCTCCTAAGTTCTAGAGAACATTAGGTCTTTCACCTATCATTTCAATTCCTCTAGGACTTGAGAATCAATTAGATTTTGTCTTATTTCTCTTATTGTCACTTCCATGTCATCTACCTATGCCATGGCATATTCTAGGTAGTTTTCCTCATGAGAATTCTCAACCTCCCAAACTCCCTGTTTTCCCCTAGCTGAGTGATGAGGCTTCTTAGATGTTGATTCCTTTCAAAAAATTTCCTCCCTATTCCTCTTGCACCCTCTCCTCTCTCTACTAGCCCTGTAAGTCATCATAGGTGGATAACAAAGTCTCCAAAATAAAATTGGCACCCCCTTCAACAACACTAGAGACCAGATGATAGATAGACATGTAAAATGCCAAAGATCATATATCCAAGAAAACTTCTCTACCCTTGTCCATAGGTGACGTAACCCGCACCCCTTGTAGCACGGTCGCCTACACTAGGACCTTCTCTTCTCTCGGCCCAAAGAGTACAATAATCTTCTGTCTTCCTATCGGAAGATCTACCCACAGATTCTCCCTTACTCGATCCCCCTCTCTGCACTCGGAGGATCGAAACTTCACGCCTTTGCGAGTTTGAATTTGAATCCCGGACTCTCGGATCTCCGAGACCCGAGATGTCGGTCAATCGCTGATTTCCCTTACTCCGCTATCGGAACTTCGCTATATCGCAACTTCACGATTCGCGACGATCAACTCATATGGTTCCAACCGCCGATACGCGACACGTCGAGATGACGATCTCGCGATCTCGCTCTCTCATGTCCTCGCCACTGGCGAGACCAATCTCTTAGCCCTTCAACTCCCGAGACCTGATGTCCCGAGATCACCTGCCACGTCCCCACTCTCGTGGTCCCCGCGATCTACGAAATTCCTTGGAACTTCGCACCTCGCGATCTCCACGGCCCAGTTTCAAGTCTCTTCCACGTGGAACACCGATATGTCCAATCCACGAATAGAGTCACTCTCCTCGTGATTCCGATCGACGCCCCTGCTCTCCCAGACTTCGAACTTCTTCCGCCTGCACTGTAGACTTCACGTCCACTTTCCTCCTTACACAATCCTCGAACCAGAAGGGTCTCTCCACAAGACTTGTCCGTCAATCTGCGTCTATTCCTTACAACCTACTCACGCACAACTTTTCTCCTCTGTCCATCGACAACTTAGAAGACCTATCTCTTCTGAGCTTCCCCGGCTTCAATTCCATCAGGAAGAAGCTCTTGCACGCGCTCCTTGCGGAAAATCTTCAATAACGCCTAAGTGTTGAAGTCTTCTCGACTCTGCGCACACCTGCAGCAGCAGTCTTTCACTTCCTTTGCTCAGAATCGCAACTCTGAGACTTCTTCTAGCCTGCGCACACCTTGCACGGCTCCGATGACAAACCTACACTTCTGAGAATTTAGCCCAAAAGATTTCTCTAATTGAACCCTGCAGTCACGCACTCCTTGTGGACAAATTCACTGCACACATTACAGGAATTCTCTAGCTCACTTAGAGAAACAATTGAAACTAACTCCTTGTTCTCTCAGACTTCATTTCAACCATGAAATCACATACACAACATATAAAAACAAATGTATGACAAGAAGCAAACACTCATGAGCATAATATCATCAATACACAGAGACTAACACAACCATGAAATTGAATCAAAGGTTTTTTTTTTATTAATTCAAGGTCTGTACACGGAGGTTCTTCATACACTTCTCTACGTGCTCTTCTCTTCTTCTTCTCGATGATTGATCCAATGTACAAAGGAGGGTGTCTATATCCCGTTTCCCTCTCGAGCTCTAAAGCTATCAAATCTAGAAATTAAATGTTCTATCTACTTTACATTAAATCTATTAAATGCCTCATCTACTTAAGGACGAGAGCTATCCGCTCAAGGTCCATTTACAAATACAAAGTGCGCTTCATCAAATCAATGCATTAATGTTTTGCGCAACAGTTTCAAGGTGCGTTCAAAAAGAAAATTATGCTGGCTTGTCCAACTGTCTCCCGCTTTCGTGCTGGCTCGCTTGACGTGGGTGATGCTCCTGCATCATACTCCCTGGCTTAAAAAAAATTCATGGGCTCCTGTCCATGAGCTCCTGCATGGTCTGTCCATGCTTCTGGATCATTGCCTCAGTCTCCCAGCTGGCATCCTCTACTAGGTGGTTTTCCCATTTGACCAGATACTCAAAATACTGCTTTCTTCTGGTCCTCCTACCCACTCTCTTGTCCAGTATGCATTCCATCTGTGACTTTTCTGCAACTGGCAATTGCTTCGTCCACTGGATCACTAGCTCCTCAGTTCCAGTGTCTGTTTTTCTAGCCCTGTATGGGTATAAGTCTGCTACGTTAAATATCAGAGATATTCCGATGCCATCCGGCAACTCAATCTCATAAGCGTTTTCTCCGAATTTCTTCAGGACTCGGCATGGTCCGATTTTCTTCATCTTGAGTTTGTTGTATGTTCCCCTCGGAAACCTTTATTTTCTCAAGTGTGCCAGAACCAGATCGCCAACTCCAAACTGAAGTTGCCTTCGATGTTGATCTGCCCTACATTTATACTCCTGATTTGATCTCATCAGTCGCTGCTTCACCTAACTGTGAAGTTCCTGCATCGCCTCAGCGAATTCCTCTGCACTAGCGCTGCTAGTCGCAGTCTGTTATGAATCTCACAATTCAGAAACTCCTCTCGGTTGTGTCCCATACACAATCTAAAATGGACTCTTCCCTGTACTCTGATTCACAGAATCATTGTACGCAAACTCTGCCTGTGGCAATACATTGTCCCAACTGCTATGATGCTCCGTCACCAAGCTTCTTAGCAAGTCTCCCAGACTCCTGTTGACCACTTCTGTCTGTCCATTCATCTGAGGATGATAAGAAGAACTAAACGCTAGATTAGTTCCTAGCTTCTTCCAGAGTGTTCTCCAAAAATGGCCAATAAATTTAGTGTCCCTGTCCGAAACAATACTTTTCGGTAGTCCATGAAGTCTCACAATCTCTTTGAAAAACAAATTTGCGATGTGCGTCGCATTGCTGGTCTTCTAGCATGGTACGAAATGTGCCATCTTTGAAAACCTGTCCACCACCACAAAGATGGAATCAACACCTCTTTGTGTCCTCGGCAAACCCAATACAAAATCCATGCTAATCGCTTCCCATGGCCCCTCTGGTATGGGCAATGGCTGATAAAGACCTGCATTCTTCTTTCTCCCTTTTGAATGCTGACAAATCCTGCATTTGTCAACAAACCGTTTGACATCTGCACGCATCCTTGGCCAAAAGTATGACTCGTTTAATTTGGCAAATGTCTTGTCGTGGCCAAAATGTTCGGCCAATCCTCCGCTGTGTTTTTCTTTCAACAGGTTCTCCCTCATGGAGCAATTCGGAATGCACAGCTGATTGCCTCTAAACAATAATCCTTCTTGGATCACATAATCTATCCATGGACTCCGATCTCTGAGAACTGGATTCTCAGCTGCCTCGTATGCCTCTGCAAAATTTGCATCACCTGCATACATGTCCTTAAGGTTTTCAAAACCCAATGTTTTGACTCAGAACTCCTGCAGCAACAAACACTTCCTGCTCAAAGCATCAACCACTTTGTTAGCAGTACCTGCAATATGCTTAATTACAAACATAAAATTCTGCATATACTCTACCCATTTTGCATGTTTCTGATTCAACTTCTTTTGTTGAGTCACAAACTGCAATGCATGATTTTCACTGTACAAAACAAATTCTTTTGGGATCAAGTAATGCCTCCACTTCTTCAATGCCTGTATAATAGCATAAAATTCCTTATCATACGTGGAGTATTTTAGCTTCGCCTCACCCAGATTCTCGCTGAAATATGCAACTGGCCTGTCATCCTGACTCAATACCGCTCCTATGGCATACCCACTAGCGTCACATTTCACTTGAAATGTCTTCTGAAAATATGGCAACACCAACACTGGTTGCTCTGTGATCTTCCGCTTCAACAGATTGAAGCTTTTCTCAGCCTCTGATGTCCAATGAAAAGACTTGTGTCGCTTCTTCACTGTGTCCATCATCGCTGCGCTAATTCCACTGAAATTCCTGATGAATTTTCTGTAGAAACTAGCCAACCCATGGAAGCTCCTCACCTCGAACACATTTCTCAGTGATGGCCAATTCTTTATTACATCCATATTCTCTGGATCCATCCTCAACTCATTCGCCGAAATAAAAAAACCCAAATAAATGAGCTCTGTCTTCATGAACGAACATTTCTTCATGTTGATCAACAACTTCTCCTGCTGTAGCTTTCTCATCACAATGGCCAAATGCTTCAAATGTTCAGCCTCTGATTTACTGTAAATTAGTATATCATCCAAATAAATGATAACAAATTTCTCGATGAACTCCCTCAGGACTTCATTCATCAGCCTCATAAAAGTACTTGGCACGTTTGTCAAACCAAACGGCATGACTAGCCATTCGTACAAACCTTCATTTGTTTTGAATGCGGTTTTCCATTCATCACCTTCCCTCATGCGAATCTGGTGATATTCGCTTTTCAAATCAATCTTTGAAAAATAATTTTCCCCACTCAGGCAATCCATCAGATCATCCATTCTCGGTAGTGGAAATATGTACCTGATGGTAATTTTATTAATGGCTCTTGAATCAGTGCACATCCTCCAGCCTTCGTCTTTCTTCGAACTGAGTATTGTCGGTACAACACATGGACTCAAGCTTTCCCTGACTAATCCTTTGTCCATCAAATCTTTGACTTGCCTCTTGACCTCTTCATTCTCCTGCGGCGTCAACCTGTACGTGGTTTTATTTGGTAAACTTGCTCCTGGTATGAGGTCTATGTGATGTCTCACACTTCTTATCGGTGGCAACGAATGAGGTAATTCGTCCACTATGATGTCAGCGAACTCTTCCAGCAGTTCCTGAACTTCAACTGGTAAATCATCCACTCTTGTGCTAGTCAGAACGATTCTCGGTTTTCTGACAACAAAGAACTGTGGATCTTCCCTTTTCTCCATCTCTATGAGAAGCTCCTTCCCACTCATGAGAAGTATTGTATTGCTTACTTCCGGCTTCACCTCTTTATCCTTTATCGGAAGCAACTTATGGGTTATCCCATTCTTCTCCAGAGTATATGTGTTCATTCTCCCATCATGAATCACATTTCTGTCATATTGCCATGGTCTATCCAGTAACAAATGACATACATCCATGGGAATAACATCACACAAAATATTATCATTATATCCCCCTATTTTGAACTCAACCAAGCATTGTTTGGTAACACTCACCTGATGTCCTTTCTGTAGCCACGAAACTTTGTATGGACTCGGGTGATCAGTCGTTTTCAGCTCTAATTTTTCCCCCATCTCGGCTGAAACGAGATTATCCGTGCTACCACTGTCCATGATAACCTTGCATTTCCTGTCTTTGGTTGTGCAAGCTGTTCTGAACAGTCTGGTCCTTTGCACTGAGATTTTCACCTCCTTCTCAGGTTTCAAAAGGACTTTATGCATCCCAAGCGATCTTCCGCTGTCTGCATCTTCTGACTCAGCATCACGCCTCTGCGCTTCAGTGATGTGAGCTTCTCCTGTATCTTTATTTTTCTCTGGACACTCAAATGACTTGTGCCCATTCTTCCCACATGTAAAACATGTGATTACTCCTCCTCTCCCTCTACCTCGACCTCTAGTACGAGGAAGAGTGTTTGCATTAGCATAGTCCTCTCGCTGATCATTCTGTTGTCCTCTCTATTCAACATATGACTGCCTCTGCTATGAGGTTTCGCCTCTTTCAACCTTTCCCTGAGGTTTCTTCCATTCCTCCTTGGGCTTCTGAGTTCTTTCCTGGGAAACTTCTTTGCCTCTTGGCTGACTTTTGCCTCACCCTCGTTGTCCTTTATTTCAGCTCAGCTTTTCTTCGGCTTTCAAATCCATCTGGTACGCATCCTCTACAGTTCGGATGGTCAGCATCCTCAATTCATCCTGAATGTCATATCTCAGACCATTTAGATATCTCGCCACCTTCTCATCATCGCTCTCTCGATGACCTACTCTGATGTTCAGTCGGTAGAACTCCTTAGTGTATTCCTTAACTGTCATCAGCTTCTGTCTCAGGTTCTGCATTCACATGAATAGTGTGATCTGATAATCCCTTGGGATGAACTTCGCTTTCATCTTCGCGATCATTCGATCCCAACTTTTGATCTTTTACTTGCCTCTGCAGCGTCTGTCAGCTTGTAGCTCGTCCCACCATAATGCTGCATGCCCCTTCAAGCGCGTAACTGCATGCTTGACCTTCTTATCCTCTTCGATATACTCATAGTCGAAGTAGGTGTCAAGAGCTCTTATCCAATCTAGCAGCTCTTCTGCATCCAGACTCCCTTCATAAACTAGGATATCCATCTTTGCCTTCGCACCCATCCTTGCGATGGCTTTGATCAACCTCTCTGTCGATGCATCTTCTGCTGTGACCTGTTCTTCATGTCCAACTTCTTCTTCGACCTTGGAATCACTAAGATCCCCTGCACCAACTCTGCGTCTTTGTGCTGTCTCCATCTCCTCAAGCCTTGCTCGGAGATCTCTCATCTCCCGCTCCATTTCTGGATTTCCTGCTGGTCTACTTCTTCTTCTCACCTCCCTATCTTCTGGGTCTGGTGATTGTCTTTCTCTTTTGGGCGGCATGATGTATCCTCTTCTCTGCTACAGAAAGCAAAGAAATCCCCGCTCTGATACCACAACTGACGTAACCCGCACCCCTCGTAGCATGGTCGCCTACACCAGGACCTTCTCTTCTCTCGACCCAAAGAGTACAATACTCTTCTGTCTTCCTATCGGAAGATCTACCCACAGATTCTCCCTTACTTGATCCCCCTCTCTGCACTCGGAGGATCGGAACTTCGCACCTTCGCGAGTTCGAATTTGAATCCTGGACTCTCGGATCTCCGAGACCCGAGATGTCGGTCAATCGCTAACTTCCCTTACTCCGCTATCGGAACTTCGCTATATCGCAACTTCGCGATTCACGACGATCAACTCATACGGTTCCAACCGCCGATACGCGACATGTCGAGATGCCGATCTTGCGATCTCGCTCTCTTTTGTCCTCGCCACTCGCGAGACCAATCTCTTAGCCCTTAAACTCTCGAGACCCGATGTCCCGAGATCACCTGCCACGTCCCCACTCTCGTGGTCCCCACGATCTACGAAATTCCTTGGAACTTCGCACCTCGCGATCTCCACGACCCAGTTTCAAGTCTCTTCCATGCGGAACACCGATATGTCCAATCCATGAATAGAGTCACGCTCCTCGTGATTCCGATCGACGCCCCTGCTCTCCCCAACTTCGAACTTCTTCCACCTACACTGTAGACTTCACATCCACTTTCCTCCTTACGCAATCCCCGAATCAGAAGGGTCTCTCCATGAGACTTGTCCGTCAATCTACGTCTATTCTTCACAACCTGCTCACGCACAACTTTTCTCCTCTGTCCTTCGACAACTTCGAAGACCTATCTCTTCTGAGCTTCCTCGGCTTCAATTCCCTCAGGAAGAAGCTCTTGCACGTGCTCCTTGCGGAAAATATTCAATAACGCCTAAGTGTTGAAGTCTTCTTGACTCTGCGCACACCTGCAGCAGCAGTCTTTCACTTCCTTTGCTCAGAATCGCAACTCTGAGACTTCTTCTAGCCTGCGCACACCTTGCACGGCTCTGATGCCAAACCTGCACTTCTGAGAATTTAGCCCAAAAGCTTTCTCTAATTGAACCCTGCAGTCATGCACTCCTTGCGGACAAATTTACTGCACACATTACAGGAATTCTCTAGCTCACTTAGAGAAACAATTGAAACTAACTCCTTATTCTCTCAGACTTCATTTCAACCATGAAATCACATACACAACATATAAAATCAAATGTATGACAAGAAGCAAACACTCATGAGCATAATATCATCAATACACAGAGAATAACACAACCATGAAATTGAATCAAAGTTTTTTTTTTATTAATTCAATGTCTGTACACGGAGGTTCTTCATACACTTCTTTGCATGCTCTTCTCTTCTGCTTCTCGATGATTGATCCAATGTACAAAGGAGGGTGTCTATATCCCGTTTCCCTCTCGAGCTCTAAAGCTATCAAATCTAGAAATTAAATGTTCTATCTACTTTACATTAAATCTATTAAATGCCAAATCTACTTAAGGACGAGAGCTATCCTCTCAAGGTCCATTTACAAATACAAAGTTCACTTCATCAAATCAACGCATTAATGTTTTGCGCAACAGTTTCAAGGTGCTTTAAAAAAGAAAATTATGTTGGCTTGTCCAGCTGTCTCCCGCTTTCATGCTGGCTCACTTGACGTGGGTGATGCTCCTGCGTCAATAGGGAAAGTCATAGATTGTCAAGAGACAAGACAAACAACCAGATTCTTGAAATGTAGAGGCTGGAGAGAAATATTCCCTCCCCTTACCAAGTGAAGAAATTAAACTAGAGAATCAAGGATAAATACTAAACAAAGTAGAAAGGATTACCTAGAAGCAAGGTGGGTGTGAACCCAAGCAACATTAAGTTCTCGATGACATATTTTCATTTATCCACAGACCAATAAATGATCTAAACCTATAATCCAGGTGGATAACAGTGCCCACCCACCTATTCCATTGGCCCAGAAAATAATTTTCTACCTTGGCAGTTTTTCAACAGTTTTTCGTGTTCCAAACTTTCGAGGCAATTTTGAGGCCCTAAATGATTTTTTTTGGGGGATTTTGGGCCCAGGCATTCTCCAAAGTAACTTGTCTAGGCTAGTTGAAAATTGTTCTTCTCGATTAGACCTTTCCAACAGTGTATCGAGCGCCCCAAACGGAGATCGTATGAAAACGTTACACCCCCAAGGAAGTTGAGAGCCTCATTGTAACAATCATCTTCTTATTAATGTGAGTATCCATCACATCTCTTCTCAAAGATAAACTGCCACCATTCTAGCTAGTCTTTCACTTTATATTTCTAGAATTTTGTACATTTTGCTCATTAATAGAAATTGTGTATTATTGTATCTCTGTGTTTATGGTTGCATCTCTAATATATATTTCTATTATATTATTGGATATCTGAGATATATCTGTACATTTATTTATTATATCTATGCTCTCATTTCCTACCGAAAATAATCCAGATCAGTGGTATCGGAGTAGGCTTCTCTTGATCATTTTCAGTGCATGTCCCAACGAGGTCCAAGTATAGCAAGTTGGGTCTCGATATTTTCTTTCTTGAGGAAAATAGCTCTCGCACACCCAAGAATCCCTCCATGGAAGAATAAAATAAAAATGACTAAGTAGAAGATTCTATTAATCTATTACTTGAGCAAGCTCTCACGCGACAGAGGGACAAAATGATGGAGAATTTTTCCCACATCCTTCAATGCCTGCTGACAAAAATAAGTCTATCTTCATCAAGAGGCCACTTTGGAGGAACCTCACCTTTCAAGGTACAAGTTAATTTTGATATTCCTGTATTTGAAGGACAGATAGATGTAGATGCCCTAGAAAAATGGTTAAATATGATAGAAGGTTGTTTCTTTGTTCATAATTTCTCTGACAAGGAAAATATCACCTTCGCACTCCTTAAGGCTCTCCCCCATTTCAAACATTGGTGGGAAACTTATTGGGAGAAAATTTCCACATAGGAGTCCAGAATATATGGGGACGAGCCCACTTGGGATTTTTTTTTGGATGCGATCAAGGAACAATATTACCCTGTTGGAGACTATGATGACGAGTACATGAGATGGAACACATTGCAACAAGAGAGGGGCTAAGCAGTGAAAGAGTTCATCAATACCTTCCATACCTTTTGCACGAAGTTGGGTATCAAAGACCCCGAGCGAGATCTGGTTCTAATATACCATGGGGATCTACACAGATACATCTAGAATGAAATGGATTTTTTGGACATCTCATCACTGGGTGTTGCTTATAGATATGTTGTTAAAATTGAGCATAAATTTAAGCACCATAACAAGACAAAGTTTGGGTCAGAAAATCCACGACAACCAAAGTATGGTAAATATGGCCCTAACAACCAACCTTCAGAAAAACATTCCAGGACACATGAAAAGAAGGGTAACGAAAAGAAGAAGAAGGACACTAGAAAATGGTGTGATTTCCACAAAATCCCCTGGCACAACACCAATGAATTTTGCTCAAAACAATAATTGGTGTTCGAGATCACAGAAAAGGAGTCGAACTCTAATTTGGAATTTGATTTACAAAATACTGATAGAATATAGATCATCGATGCAAACCCCACTTATGTTTTCGTGACCACAACAATTCAACTAGAAGAACCAATAGATCCTAAAGAGGGGAAGTTCCTTTTCCATTCACAGATATGGGTGAAGTGGACCCCATTGCATTTTATTGTTGATAGCAGAAGCCAGAAGAACCTTATCTCAACAGAGGTCGCCAAACAATTGGGATTGTCAACAACACCACACCCGCAACCATATAACATTGGGTGGCTTCGCTAGGGTCGAGATCTTTGTGTCAACCAACAATGTCGATTGTTATATGACATCAAACACTTCAAGGATGAGGTGTTATGTGATGTTTCCCCACTCGATTTCTATGATGTTCTTTTGGGCTAGCCATATATGTGGAAGTGACATGTTGTTTATGAGTCTTGACCCCATAGTGTTATTGTTACTCTGGGGGGTCATCTCTATAGAATACCAGAGGTAGTTCCAACTATTGTCCCACCTAAATAGTGTCTCAAGGTAGTATCTCATACTACAAAATTCGACCTCTTCAAAATCTATCCAAAAGGTGAACACAAGGACACTACAACCACTACAACCTCAACCCAAGCACCTTCTATCCAAAAGAAGCGGGTTGACAAGATTGCAACAAAGAAAAGAGATTCCTTCTGCACATAGTCATCTAATTTAGCTCGATTGGTTGAACAAACTCAACCCCGCCAGCAACAAGTTTGTGACATCCTTCAAAATACTAAGCAATACAACTTCTCTAGCAAAGCAAGCGACTCACCAAGGTTCAGGTTCAGAAAATGCTTTCCCCTCTCCTCGGAGAAATCAATGCAATGGAGAAAATTTCTTCCTAAGGGGGGAGGATTGATCTAGTTGGATATCGGTGCCACCCACCTATTTCACTATCTCGAAAAACAATTTTCCACTTTGGCAGTTTTTTTGGCAGTTTTTCGGGTTCCAAACTTTCGGGGTCATTTTGAGGCCCTAAACGACGTTTTTTGGGGATTGGGGGCGCAAGCGACTAGCAAAGGCACATGTTTTTTGTAGTTTAAAATTGTTCTTCTTGGTTAGACATTTCCAATAGTGTATCGAATGCCCCAAATGGAGATCGTATGAAAACATTACTCCCCCAAGAAGTTGACGTATCAACTACCCCCATCGAGGCTCGCAAACCTTATGGCTTTTCATCTTCCAAGGTTAGGGTTTTATATTTTCCTTATGTTAAAAATGCCTTGAGAGCCTCATTGTAACAGTCATATTCTTTTGAATGTGAGTATCCATCACATCTCTTCTCAGAGATAAGTTGTCATCATTCTAGTGAGTCTTTCACTCTCTATTTCTAGAGTCTTGTACATTTCGCTCATTAAAAGAAAAATTTTATTACTGTATCTCTGTGTTTATGGTTTCATTTCTAATATATATTGTTGTTATATTATTGGATATCCAAGATATCTCTATACATTTCTTTATTATATCTCTTCTCTCATTTCCTGCCAAAAATAATCTAGATCAACCTCTAAAACATCTCATTGGTCCTCATATAATAGTCTAATCCTTATCATATGTGAACATTTTGATCCAAATTTTAAGGGAGTATATGGTCTAAATTTAGATGCAAAATTCATAAATCTATAAAGCTAATAGATTGTCTATGTGGATCAAGGAAATTCTCATCTCCTCATTATTTAATTGGGTTGTCCATATGGGTCAAAGAGAGTGCCACCTCTCCATTTTTGTATTGGGTTTTATTTTCCACTAATTAGTTAGATGGGTAGTTAAATCTATTATTATTATAATAGAGAATCACTTATTATAATAATAGAGACTCATTTAAATTATTCTCTATTATTAGTATAATAGATCTAACTACCCAACTAACAAAGTAGTGGGAAATAAAACTCGATACAATAATGAAAAGAGTGATTCAGATCTTGGGGGATGAGATCTAGATGGCTTGAATTCCAGGAGAGGAGAGCTTAGACATGCCGATATTGCATGAAAAGAAGCATGGAATAAACCATGTAAATGAAGTACTTGGGAGATGAGGGTCAAAGAGGATCCTCACCTCTATAATTAGTTTCTAGTAAATCACTTAGCGCTAATTAATCTCACAACGAACAATAAACAATATGAGAGAATCCAAAATGAGTAACTTGATATTATGAGAAGGCTTTCTAGGCCTTTATATAGCATTACAAAATGGTGCATTGGACAAAGTCAAAAAAATCTCATTAAATGAGTCTCTATTATTAGTATAATATATCTAACTACCCAACTAAGTAATGGAAAATAAATCCTAATACAATAATGGAAAGAGCTCATTAAATGAGTCTCTATTATTAGAATAATAGATCTAACTACCCAACTAACTAATTAGTGAAAAATAAAACCCAATGCAATAATGTAGAGGTGGGACTCTCTTTGACCCATATGGACAACCCAATTAATTAATAAGGAGGTGGGCATCTCCTTGATCCAAATGGAAAATCTATTAGCCTTATAGCTTTATGAATTTTGCATCTGAATTTAAACCATATATCCCCTTAAAATTTAGATCATCCCGCCCCCCCTTGGAAAATGATAGTGCCCATCATTTCACCCATGCTAAAAAGAGAAACCCTATTATCGTACCATTATGATTACAATGTGAAAATACCCAATGAAGAGAAGCCAAAATGAGTAACTTGATATTATGAGAAGGCTTGCTAGGCCTTTATATAGCATTATAAAATGGTCCATTCGACAAAGTCAAAAAGAGATCATTAAATGAGTCTCTATTATTAGTATAATAGATCTAACTACCCAACTAACTAAGTATTGGAAAACAAAACCCGATACAATAATGGAAAGATCTCATTAAACGAGTCTCTACTATTATAATAATAGATCTAACTACCCAACTAACTAATTAGTGGAAAATAAAACCCAATACAATAATGGAGAGGTGGGACTCTCTTTTACCCATATGGACAACCCAATTAATTAATGAGGTGGTGCGCATCTCCTTGATCCACATGGAAAATATATTATCTTTATATATTTATGACTTTTTCATTCGAATTTAGACCATATATCCCCTTAAAATTCGGATCACATTTAATTGTCCATCATCCTTCCTTGAATCATCAAGGAATGATGGCCTCGATAGCTGATAAAATCATTCCTTACCTAGTCTTCCCTCGCCTATGCATTCATGGAAAAAAATAATATGTAAGGCTTTATAGCCTTGGATTCGAAAAACACCATGTTATCCACTAGTGGGCGGAGTCCCATACCCCCTCCCTCATTTATCCTAAATCCTTTGCTTGACACCAAATTCCAACATGTGGAACCTCCCTCCCCATGCCATCAATACAATTTGTTGTGGTGGGGTTATGACATATGGGAGTGATCGTTGCCCCACCCATTGGAATCCAATTAAGGTGGAAATTTTCTTATGTATTCGTCCTTATGCAATCCCCCCTGCATTGATGAGGAATTTTTTCATTCCACAACCAAATATTTGAGATGTTTCTCTAACTAAAGCCCTCATTTGCTAGGAGATTTTCCAAGTTATTTCCCTTATTATTGATATGGTTGGGTGTGATCACTGTTATGTTAGATATGACACCAACTATATACCCAAAACCCAAAGTTAATATCCAATTAATTGAAATATTGTCTGGGATGGCTTTGTTGACGAGCCAAAATGACCCATTCAATGAGTTGAGGGAAAATGCCTGATGGAAAGTCCCAATTAGATCCACTCCCATTTGGAATAATGTTTCCAACCAGGTTTTGGTCTGGTTACCAACTAACTAACATACTAACTAAAATGTGAATCTAAGAACCAAAGGTTCTCAGATGAATTAAAAATAATATAAAAGAAGTAAACATAGATAACTAACATGAAACTAAGAGGTATGATTATTATTCTAAGATGTAGTCTCTAAACTAATACTATTTGGATAAACCTATCGTGATTAGAAGAAAACTAACAGAATAAATGAAGACAATGAATAATGTGCATCACTTGAGTAGAATAAATTCATGACACAAGTGATACATAAATTTGATAGCATAATCTGTTAGAGCCAACAAATTGATAAACTTAATGAAACTAAACTATCATTGTACTCATCTTGAAAAAGTATGGTAACTGTAAAATCCAAACATTGACTTAGAAGTAATTAATCAACTAACATTCACAGACTACAAACAGAGAGATGCATAAACAAAATAATCTCATTCATGCACATGAGTACCATAATCTTCCATTTTAAAATGTCTCTTGGATTCAAATTATCACGCACTAAAAATATTGTCCTCTTAGCTTCAAAAACCAAAATCCCTTTCAAATGGGTATTTCTCCCTTTATATAGTGAGGGGCGAATCCTTAGAATCGTTCTTCTTGGTAATCATAAAAATTCGGGTCGTTTCACAAACAAACTCTTCATATTCCATAATAGATTACAAAATCAGAAGAAAACAACAACTAGAAAGGACTATGGAATTATCTAAACATGACGTGTTCTTCTCCTGTTGTTGGTCTTGATATTCTTTCCAAGTGGAGTAGTCATTTAAAATTCTCTCGAATTTGCTTGATTGCAACCTCTCTAAGACCGATTCTTCGTTACATATTTTTGTGGACACCTCTTGGCATAATTGATCCACCTTGGATTTTACAAAGGATTGAATCTTATGGGCAAGCTGGGTAGGAAACAATAGATATTCTTCAATTGATTTTTCTTCAAATAATATCAGATCCTGAATTCTCACCTAAATGGATTTCTTTAGATCTTCCACTTCAACCACCCTGGTGCTGACAGAAGTTGCTTCATCTATAGACTGTAGTGGTTTTAACCTTGCCTCTGTGATGAGATCGTTAGTTTCTTTCCACATTTGTGCACATGTGTCAACAACTACTCCTTGGGTAGAGAAGACACCTACGAAGAGAGGTTTGCTAGTGTCGAAAATAATTCGGTATTTGAGTCTTTAGATTTTCAAAAATATTGGTAGGGATGTAGGTGGAGTTTGGTGCATGCCCTTCCAATTAACCATCTCTTCAAAATCCTCGCTAGCTTCCTAATACCTTCCTTGAGTATATATCATAGTATTCTGCAAATTAAGTTTTTCTTGTTGCTCCACCCATATGTTTATAAAAAATTTAAGGAGTTCATTCATTTCCTTCGCTAAAATTTTGCTGGAAGCCAACACTTATTCTTTGATGGACTCCATGGTACATGTCGAGGCTCTAGTCTCTTCTAGAGAAGAATTGAGTTTATGTCCTTCCACTTGTAACTCATTCATGTGGGTGTCCCATAAGATTTGCATCCTCTTTTCAAACTATTCGTTCATGTGGTCTTTTTGTGCCTACAGGGAAACCTTGATCTTACCTGAATATAGACCTTCAGCTACTTTGACAGCTTCCTAGATATCTATGGAAAATTGGTATTTTACGCCTTTAAACTTTGTTTCCATCTCTACTACATTGTTCCTAGAAATGTTCATGGCATTAGTTACCTCTATAAAAAAGGAGGAATTTAATCCTACAAGGTCATTTAGCATTGAAGCTGCTTGAACCTCGTTTTCTTCAGGATCAGGACTGACTTTCCATTATAATATCCTTCCTGCATATGACTTAGACTCGGTGTCTTCTCGTCTCTTTATTTTCATCGATCTCGTCTCGATGCTTCTAGTTTTGTTTTGAAAGTAGTAGTTTCCAATAGTGACTACAGATCCTTCGAAATTGAGAGCTTAGGAAGAGAGGGAGGAATCCTCTAGTATGGATCTTATGGGGGTGTACTGCAGAGGAGGTATATTTATAATGCCTAGGTTTGGTGTCGATGGAGTGACTGGGGTCTGGTTTAAGTTTTTCTTCAAAATCTCATCAAATTTCCTCTTTGATTCAACCTTTTTGGCCAATCGCTTCTTCTCTACCTATTCAACCAGTTTCCTAGCTTGTGCTTCATTAGCTAGCCTCTTGGCTTCCTTGTCCTCGACTAAATTTTTATCTTCTTATTCTTTCTTCTTCTTCAAAGGGCCTAATGTGTCACGTGCTCATGTTCTATTCTGATCTTCTCCTCGGTCTATCTTCGTTGATAATATTTCTCCGCTTGGATCCTTTTCTGTTCAAGACGTCTTTATCCAATGTATTAGTTGTAATAATGAAAAACTGGTTAAGCAATAGAAAATGAAGGTTACCAATAAAAAAAAAGTTGTATTAATAGAGAAAGCAACCTCAATAAATGAGGGAGTCTAGACAAAAATCAAACTTAGCGAACTATGTTTTGAAATCTTATGGTGCAAGTTGTGTTCTGAAAGGGTGTTTTTTTATAACTCGCAATGCACATCCTCCTAGAACGAGTATGCCATAACTCAAGTGTGTACGAGGATATTGCTAAATCCAATATTAAATTTTCCCATTAATGCACATCATCTCTATAATTAAATATTATTAATAAGGATAGACGCCTTAATTTGGGCATTGGGGGTAGTGCTAAACCATATATTCAAATAACACTATTATCGGGGTCGATCCTTCAGAGTATGAGAGATCATGTTTTTTTTTAATTCTGAAGGGAAGGGTATCGAAGGAATATTCCCTTATACATGGAATAGTGGGTGGGTCTGGCACATCAACCAATACATAGTGATACAGACAGAGGTGGGACCCATCGTGGTAAATCAGGATGAGGGTGGAACTAAAACTCAAGGGGAAGGTATCAACAAGATATTCATTGTGTTTTATAGGATTTTTGGACAAGGTTGTCCGGGGTTTGAAGGATGTGGAAGTGTTTGAGCTCCGACGACAACAATATCAACGAATATTCTTCTAGCCTAGGAGAAGGTGCGATACATGAGTGAGAAGGGTCAAGAAGCCATCAGATTTTTACTTTCAGAGTGTGATAAGATAATTCTTAAAAAGGATCCCGAAAAGGATGGGTTCGAAGGTAATATTCCTTCGTTACTCATTTTTATGTCTCAGAAGTAGCAACATTTTTATGTCTCAGAAGAAGTACGACAACTCATTAGAGAATTGATAAAATGAGAAGTCAACAATCCAATATTTTCATGCCACTTAGGGAGGTGGCCATTTGACAGGTCATAATGAACTTTGGGGCTCCATGAAAAGAAACCAGTGTAAGAGTCGTAGTAATCAAAGTGTGAAGATCGAATTTTAAATTAATGCGTTAAAAGGGGACTCTGACAAACATGATCCTGAAACTGATTTGAGTTAATCTTGGGTTGTCTTATAGAAGTAAGGATGTAGGTCTTGTAGGGTAGAAGACAGGCACAAAATAAAAAGGGGAAAAATGTTTTGGGGCCCCATAAAATTTAAAAATATGGGGGTGTTGTTATGAAATGACCCATAACATGATCCATTTATTATTTTCCCCATAGCATCGATAAGAAGCTAGGATTTTCCATCCATGAAAAGGGTCTTTTATTCTACTTCCTTAGCTACCTTTAACCATTTCAACAAAGCTTCCAATTCAACACCATTGCTTGATTTCTTTTCCTAGCTGGACTACATAGATTTGTTGTATGTTCCCTATTGAATCACATAAAACCCCTCTAGCCTCAAAGGACCCTATATTACATGTCGAGGCACCATAAAATTCATCTTAATATACTATTATGGAGGAGGATCCCA
>ML818847.1:43992-59702 GCA_009831015.1 Picea engelmannii
ATCCCAAAAATAATATCTAATATCTTGCACTGCGGAAGCCCCTATATACTTAAATAATAAGAGCCAAGGGAGCTCTAACTGGGTAGTTCATAAGACACAATACTTGCTAAGGTTTTGCAAATGGGGTAGCAAGCTAAGTGGGCTTGATTGTGGGGAAAACTCCACAGTTAAGCACACTTGAGCCAGAGGCGTCTTGGGATGGGTGACCACTTGGGAAGTCCTGGTTACTGGGTGCAAGCCCCAGAAGTGATGATTGATGCTATGCGATTCATTTCGTTGGCTTCAATCCCATTTCTTCACCCCTGTGAGCATCACCCGATGCAATGAGTGTTAAGTGGACTATTCAAATCATGAGAATTATTGGTTAGTTGAGACTAATACTCATGAATACGGATCATAGATTAATGACTTACACTACGTAGTTAATCCCAAAAATAATATCTAATTTTATTTTTTTAAGTGTCTTTCACATATTCCTACAATTTTTAATATCTTTTAAGATAACATTGATTTATATAATTTAAATTTGATTTTGTTACTTCTCAAATTAACTATCAAGTTTTTAATTTAAGTATAATAAATAATAAGTTTATGTTTTTAATTTAAGTATAATAAATAATAAATTTCTAACATGATAAATGTAGAATTTATATTTTTATAATTTAAAATATGAATCTTATATTTCATTTTTTTTTTTCTAAAACTAACATGCATTTTTATTTTATTTTATTAATTACTTTTTACTTTTTATTTATAAATAATGTTTATCAAAATTTAATATTCTTTTTTAATATTAAATAATTTATTTTTATAAAATTAATAAATTCATTATATATTTTATTAATAATAATTTATTATTATTTAAAAATAAAATGTATTATTCTATTTTTGGTTTTGTTTTTACTTTTAAAATTATAATAATAATAATAATAATAATAGTAATAGTAATAGTAATGTAACTTGCAAATAATTCTTCTATATGATGTTTGAGAAACTTGAAAGCTATATATGTTATTCAAAATGTTCTTTGTGAAAGAAAATATCATATTTTAGTAGGTCAAAAAGTGAAAAATGCTATCATTATTTTATTATGGTGAATGAAAAATTAATAAATAAATGAGATACTAAGAAATCGATTCTATAGTCCTCGAGGTGTAGGACACTTAGTGACAGAGTGTGTTGTTAAGCCACTCTGTGTTGTTAAAGTCATCGGTTCGAAACCTGCGGGGACAAAAAATCCAACCATGTTAAGGGTTGGTGTGGCTCAGGTCGGGTGAGATTCCCGGATGATTTTGACAGCTTAGATGCCCCTGAGTCACAGTTTCTCAAGCCACAGGTTAATCCCGTAGCCAGCAGGTCCGGACAAATTAACAAAAAAAAAAAACAATTCTATATAAAATGAACATGTTAATGTACATAATTTTTGGTATAAATTTATTTATTTACGAAAATAAATCTATTTGTACAATTTAAATAATTCGGGGAAATTAATTAACTATTTAATCATTTTCAAAGATCTTTTCACATCATATAGAAAATAAATAATTATAGTTGTCTGTGGAGGAAACTAAAGCCTCTAACATCAGAATTTTTCATGCTTGATCAAAAGGTTCAAATTTCGTCACATAAACATTAATTTGCAAAAATAAAGAAACAAACTATATGATTGTTTATAACTTGTCATGATAGAAAAAACAACTATAAAAACAAAGAAATCATTAGGCCATAGGAGGATGAGGAATTTACTCTATTGTCATTTCCTACATCACCTCCTCCTTGCTGACCTCATCCTATGAAATTCTAGATAGTTGGGGGTCATCATTGATCTCAATTGTGTTGGCTTGGGTTCCCATTAATACAACAGAGTCCTCTACTTTGTTCTGTCTGGTTTTCTCCTCTATCATTGGAGCAACTATAATCCCAATCCCAAAGATTTCCTTACACGCAACCTCATATTTTCCTTCAAATATTCTTATGGTATGTAGAATGCCCTATTGTTCCTAATTTTTTTCTCTAAGTCATGGGAAATCATTTCCTTGACCATCCAATATATCTTTACTATCCTAAAATAATTTGTCTCCTAAGTTGTAAAGAACATTAGGCATTTCACCTATCATTTCACTTTCTCTAGGATTTGAGAATCAATTAGATTTTGTATTCTTTCTCTTATTGTCACTTCCGTCTCCTCTACCTTTTCCTTGGCATATTCTAGGTAGTTTTCCTCATGAAAATGCTTAGCCTCCCAAGCTCCTTGTTTTCCCCTAGTTGAGTGATGAGTCTTCTTAGATGTTGATTCATTTCAAACAATTTCCTCTCTATTCCTCTTGCACCCTCTCCTCACTCTACTAGCCATGTAAGTCATCGTAGGTGGATAATAAAATCTCCACATGAAAATTGGAACCCCCTTCAACAACACCATAGACCAGATGATAGACATACATGTAAAATGCCAAAGATTATATATCCAAGAAAATTGTTCTACTCTTGTCCATAGGGCAAGTCATAGACCGTCAAGAGACAAAATAACCAACCAAATTCTTGAAATGTAGATGGTGGAGAGAAAGCTTCCCTCCCCATACCAAGTGAAGAAATTAAATTAGAGAACCAAGGATAAATACCAAACAAAGCAGAAAGAATTACCTAGAATCAAGGTGGGTGTGCACCCAAGCAACATTAAGGTATAGACGCCATGTTTGCACTTATCCACAGACCAATCAATTATCTAAACCTATGATCCAGGTGGATATCGGTGGCCACCCACCTATTCCACTCGCTTGAAAAAAATATTTCCACCTTGGCAGTTTTTCAGGTTCCAAACTTTTGAGGCCATTTTGAGGCCCTAAACGATGGTTTTTTGGGGATTTGGAGCCTAGGCGATTTCCAAGGGAACATCGTGAGCTAGTTAAAAATTGTTATTCTCAGTTATACCTTTCCAACAGTGTATCGAGCGCCCCAAACAAAGATCGTATGCAAAGGTTATTCCCCCGGGAAGTTGACGTATAAACTACACCCATCGGGGCCCGCAAACCTTTTGGATTTTCATCTTCCGAGGTTAGTGTTTTAGATTTTCCTTATGTTAAAAAGGCTTTGAGAGCCTCATTGTAACAATCATATTCTTGTGAATGTGAGTATCCATCCCATCTCTTCTTAGAGATAAGCTGCCACCGTTCTAGCAAGTCTTTCACTATGTTTTTATACAGTTTTGTACATTTCACTCATTAATATAAATTATGTATTATTGTATCTCTGTGTTTGTGGTTGAATATCTGATATATATATTTTTTTATATTATTGGATATCTGAGATATTGTTGTACATGTCCTTATTATATCTCTGCTCTCATTTCCTGCAGAAAATAATCCAGATCAGTAGTATCAGAGTAGGCTGCTCTTAATAATTTTTCAGTGCATGTCCCCAACGAGGTCCGAGTATAGAAAGTTGGGTCTCGAGCTTGTCTCTCTTGAGGACAATAACTCTTGCATGCCCAAGAAACCCTCCATGGCCTACAAAAATAAAATATATGGAGCAGAAGATTTTATAAATATGTTGCTTAGCAAGCTCTCACGCGACAGAGGGATGAAATGATGGAGAATTTTTCCCACATACTTCAACGCCTGCTGATAAAAAAATGAGTGTATTCATCAAGCGACCACTTTGTAGGAACCTTGCCTTTCAAGGTACAAGTTAATTTTGATATTCCCGTATTTGAAGGACAAATAGATGCAGATGCCCTAGAAAAATGGTTAAATATGCTAGAAGGTTATTTCTCTATTCATAATTTCTCCGACAGGAAAACGATCACCTTCACACTCCTTTAGGCTCTCCCCCATGTCAAACATTGGTGGGAAACTTACTGGGAGAAAAATTCCATAGAGGAGTCTAGAATATATGGGGCCAAGCCCACTTGGGATTTTTTTGTGAATGCAGAGAAGGAAGAATATTACCCTATTCGAAACTATGATGACCAATACATTAGATGGACCACACTACGACAAGAGAGGGGCCAAGTAGTGTCATATTTCACCAATACCTTCCATACCTTACGCACCAAGCTAGGTATCAAAGACTCCAAGCAACATCTGGTTCTAAAATACCGTGGGGCTCTACACAGATACATCCAGAATGAAATGGATTTTCTGGACATCCTATCACTAAGTGATTCTTATCAATATGTTGTTAAAATCGAGCATAAATTTAAGCACCAGAACAAGTGGGATTTTGGGTCAGTAAATCCACAACAACCAAACTATGGTAAATATGGCCCTAACTAATAGCCTTCAGAAAACTAGTCCAAGCCATAGGAAAAGAAGGGTAACAGAAAGAAGAAGAAGGCAACTAGAAAATGGTATGATTTTCACAAAATCACCTCAAACAACACCAATGAATTTCGCTCAAAACATTCATTGGTGGTCGATATCAAAGAAAAGGAGTCAAACCTAATTCAGAATATCATTTAGAAAATACTATTAGAAGACATATCATCGACGTAGACGCCATTGTTATCGTCACGACTGCAAGAATTCAACCAAAAGAACCAACAGATCCTGAAGAGGGGGAGCACCTTTTTGATTCACAGATGTGGGTTAAGGGGACCCCACTGCATTTTATTGTTAATATCTGAAGCCAGAATAAGCTCATATCAGTGGAGGTCGTCAAACAGTCGGGATTGTCGAAAACACCACACCTACAACCATACAACATTTGGTGGCTTCGCTAGGGATGATATATCTGTGTCAACCAATAGTGTTGATTTTCATACGACATATATCCCTTCAAGGATGAGTTATTATGTGATGTTTCCCCACTGGATTTCTATGATGTTCTCTTGGGATAGCCATATATGTGAAAGCGCCATGTTGTTTATGAGTCTTGACCTCGTAATGTCATTGTTACACTGGGGCATCATATCTACAGAATACCAGAGGTAGTTCCAACTATTGTCCCACCTAAACAATGCCGCAAGGTATTATCTCATACTACAAAATTCAGCTTCTTCAAAATCTTTTCAAAGGGTGAACAAAAGGACACTTCAACCTCTAAACCCTTGACCCAAGAACATTCTATCCAACAAAAGTAGGTTGGCAAGGTTGCAACAAAGCACAAAGTTTCCTTCTTCACAAAGTCATCTCATGTAGCTTGACTGGTTGAACAAACTCAACCCCTTGAACAATAGGTTCATGACATCCTTCAACAAACTAAGCAACACAACTTCTCTAGCAAGGCAAGCAACTCACCAAGGTTCAGGTTCATCAAACGCTTCCCCCTCTCCCCCAGGAATTCAACGTAATGGAGACCATTGATTCCTAAGGATGGAGGATTGATCTAGGTTGATATCAGTGGCCACCCACCTATTCCACTGGCTTGAAAAACAATTTTCCACCTTGGCAGTTTTTCAACAGGTTTTCGGGTTCCAAACTTCCGAGGCCATTTTGAGGCTCTAAACGATGTTTTTTGGGGATTTGGTGCCAAGATGATTTCCAAAATCAATTCCTGGGGTAGTTGAAATTTCCATATGAAATTGTTTCTTCTCAGTTAGACCTTTACAACGGTGTATCGATCACCCCAAATAGAGATCATATGCAAATGTTATGCCCCCAAAACGTTGACGTATCAACTACCCCCATCGGGGCCCGCAAACCTTTTGGCTTTTCATATTCTGGGGTTAGGGTTTTAGATTTTCCTTATCTTTAAAAGGCCTTGAGAGAATCATTTTAACAATCATATTCTTATGAATGTGATTATCCATCACATCTCTTCTCGAAGATAAGCTGCCACCATTCTAGTGAGTCTTTCACTCTGTATTTCTACAGTTTTGTAAATTTCTCTCATTAATAAAAATTGTGTATTACTATATCTTTGTGTTTACGGTTGCATATTTGATATATATTTACATTATATTATTGGATATCATAGATATCTATGTACATTTCTTTATTATATCTCCACTCTCATTTGCTACTGAAAATAATCTAGATTAGTGGTATCAGAGCAGGCTTTTCTTGGTCGTTTTTCAATGCATGTCCACAATGAGGTCTGAGTATATAAATTTGGGTTTTGATCTTGTATATATTGAGGAAAATCACTCTCACACACCCAATAAAACCTCCATGGTAGAAGAAAATAAAAACGATGGAGCAGAAGATTCTATTAATTTGTTGCTTGAGTAAGATCTAACGTGACAGAGGGATGAAATGATGGATAATTTAGCCCACATCCTTCAACACCTGTCGATAAATACATGTTCGTATTCATCAAGAAACCACTTTGGACCAACCTCACCTTTCAAGGTACAAGTTAATTTTGATATCTGTGTATTTGAACGACAGATAGATGCAGATGCCCTAGAAAAATGGTTAAATATGCTAGAAGGTTATTTCTTTGTTCATAATTTCTCCAACAGGGAAAAGATCACCTTCACACTCCTTAAGGATCTCCCCCATGTCAAACTTTGGTGGGAAACTTACTAGGGTAAAAGTTCTATATAGGAGTCTAGAATATATGGGGCTAATCCTACTTGGGAGTTTTTTGTGGATGCGGTCAAGGAACAATATTACCTTGTTGGAAAATATGATGACGAGTACATGATATGGAACACACTGCGACAAGAGAGGTGAAAAGCAGTGTCATAGTTCACCAATACCTTCCATACCTTGTGCACCAAGCTAGGTATCAAAGACTCTGAGCCACATCTAGTTCTAAAATACCGTGGGGCTCTACACAGATACATCCAGAATGAAATGGATTTTATGGACATCCCATCACTGGGTGCTTCTCATCGATATGCTGTTAAAATCGAGCATAAATTTAAGCACTAGAAAAAGCAGGAGTTTGGGTCATCAAATCCACAACAACCAAAGTATGGTAAATATCTCCTTAACAACTAGCCTTTAGAAAACCAGTCCAATCCACATGAAAACAAGGGTAATGGAAAGAAGAAGAAGGACACTATAAAATGGTGCGATTTCCACAAAATTCCCTGAAAAAAACCCGATGAATGTCACTCAAAATAGTCATTGGTGGTCAAGATCAAAGATAAGGAGTCGAACCCTGATTCAAAATATGATTTAGAAAATGATGATAGAAGACAGATCATCGATGCAGACACCACTTCTATTATCGCGACTGCAACAGTTCAACTAGAAGAACCAACAGATCCTGAAGAGGGGGAGTACCTTTTTAATTTACATATGTGGGTGAAGGGGACCCTGTTGCATTTTATTGTTGATAGCAGAAGTGAGAAGAACCTCATCTTAGTAGAGGTCATCAAATAGTTTGGATTGTCGACAACAACACACATGAAACCATACAACATCAGGTGGCTTCTCCAGGGATGAGATCTCCATGTCAACCAACAGTGTCGATTGTCATATGATATCCATCCATTCAAGGATGAGGTATTATGTGATGTTTCCCCATTGTATGTCTATGATTTTCTCTTGGTCCAACCATATATGTGGAAGCGCCATGTTGTTTATTTGATCCCGTAGTATCATTGTTCCTCTGGGGGGTCATATCTATAGAATACTAGAGGTAGTTCCAACTATTGTCCCACCTAAACAATGTTGCAAGGTAGTATCTCATACTACAAAATTTAGCTTCTTCAAAATCTGTTCAAAAGGTGAACAAAAGGACACTGCAAACACTACAACCTCGACCCAAGCACCTTCTATCCAACATAAGCAGGTTGACAAGGTTGCAAAAAAGAGAAAATATTCCTTCTGCAAAAATTCATCTCATGTATCTCGATTGGTTGAACAAACGCAACCCCTCCAACAATAGGTTTGTGACATCCTTCAAAAAACTAAGAAACACAACTTCTCCAGCAAGGTAAGCATCTCACCAATGTTCAAGTTTCGCAAACGCTTTCCCCTCTCCCCCAAGAGCTCAACGAAATGGATACCATTGATTCCTAAGGAGGGAGGATTGATCCAGGTGCATATCGGTGGCCACCCACCTATTCCACTGGCTCGAATTTTTTTTTTCCACCTTTGTAGTTTTTCGAGAGTGTTTTAGGTTCCAAACTTCCAAGGCAATATTGAGGCCCTAAATGATGTTTTTTGGGGATTTGGCTCCTGAGAGATTGCCAAAATCACTTCCTAGGATAGTTGAAAATTTTTCTTCTCGGTCAGAGCTTTCCAACAGGGTATCGAGCACCCCAAACAAATATCGTATGCAAACGTTACGCCCAGGAGAAGTTGACATATCAACTACCCCCGTCGAGGCCCACAAACCTTTTGGATTTTCATCTTCCGGGGTTAGGGTTTTAAATTTTACTCATGTTAAAAAGGCCTTGAGAGCCCCATTGTAACAATCATCTTCTTCTGAATGCGAGTATCCATCACATCCCTTCTCAGAGATAAGCTTCCACCATTCTAGCGAGTCTTTCACTTTGTATTTCTATAGTTTTGTACATTTTGCTCATTAATAGAAATTGTGTATTACTGTATATTTTTGTTTATGGTTGCATCTCTGATATATATATTTTTTATATTATTGGATATCCAAGATATCTCTGTACATTTCTTTATTATATATCTGTTTTCATTTCCCGCCGAAAATAATCCAGATCAATGGTATCAGAGCAGGCTGCTCTTGATCGTTTTTCAGTTCATGTCCCCAATGAGGTCCGAGTATAGAAAGTTGGGTCTTGATATTTTCTCTATTGAGGAAAATATCTCTCACACTCCAAAGAAACCCTCCATGCCAGAAGAGAAGAAAAACAACGGAGCATAAGATGCTATTAATCTATTTCTTGAGTAAGCTCTCACGTGACAAAGGGACAAAATGATGGAGAATTTATCCCACATCCTTTAACACCTACTGATAAAAAAAATGTGTGTTTTCATCAATCAACAACTTTGGAGGCACTGCACCTTTCAAGGTACAAGTTAATTTTGATATTCACGTATTTGAAGGATAGATAGATGTATATTCCCTAGAAAAATGGTTAAATATGCTAGAAGGTTATTTCTCTGTTCATAATTTCTCCGACAGGGAAAATATTACCTTCGCACTCCTTAAGGCTCTCCCCCATGTCAAACATTGGTGGGAAAATTACTGGGAGAAAAGTTTCACAGAGGAGTTTGGAATATATGAGGTCGATCCCACTTGCGATTTTTTTGTTGGATGAGGTCAAGGAACAATATTACCCTATTAGAAACTATGATGAGCAGTACATGAGATGGACCACACTGCAACAAGAGAGGGGCCAAATAGTGTCGTAGTTCACCAATACCTTCCATACCTTGCGCACCAAAATGGGTATCAAAGACTCCAAGTGACATATAGTTATGAAATACCGTGTGGCTCTACACAAATACATCCAGAATGAAATGGATTTTATAAATATCCCATAACTGGGTGCTTATTATCGATATGTTGTTAAAATCAAGCATAAATTTAAGCACTAGAATAAGTGGGAGTTTGGTTCATCAAATCCACAACAACCTAAGTATGGAAAATATGGCCCTAACAACTAGACTTTAGAAAACTAGTCCAAGACACATGAAAATAAGGGTAACAGAAAGAACAAGAAGGACATTTGAAAATGGTGCAATTTCCACAAAATACCCTAGAATAATATAGATGAATGTCACTCAAAACACTCATTGGTGGTCAAGATCAAAGATAACGAGTCAAACCCTAATTCAGAATATGATTTAGAAAATACTGATAGAAGAGAGGTCATTGATGTAGACACCACTGCTATTGTTGTGACCATAACAAATCAGCAAGAAGAACCAACAGATCATGAAGAGGGGAAGCCAAATAAACCTCATCTCAATAGAATTCATCAAACAGTTTGGATTGTCGACAACACCACACCTGCAACCATACAACATCGGGTGGCTTCTCCAGGGATGAGATCTCCATGTTAATCAACAGTGTCGATTGTCATATGACATCCAGTCCTTCAAGGATGATGTATTATGTGATGTTTCCCCGATGCATGTCTATGATGTTATCTTGGGACAACCATATATGTGGAATATCCATGTTGTTTATGAGTCTCGACCCTGTAGTGTCATTGATACTTTGGGGGTTCATCTCTACAGAATACCAGAGGTAGTTCCAACTATTTTCCCAACTAAACAGTGTCGCAAGGTAGTATCTCATACTAAAAAATTCAACTTCTTCAAAATCTTTTCAAAATGTGAACAAAAGGACACTGCAACCACTACAACCTTGACTCAAGCGCCTTCTATCCAACATAAGCAGGTCGACAAGGTTGCAGAAAAGAAGAAATATTCCTTATCCACACAGTCATCTCATGTAGCTCTACTGGTTGAACAAACTCAACCATGCCAACAATAGGTTCGTGACATCCTTCAATAAAGTAAGCAACACAACTGCTCCAGTAAGGAAAGTAGCTCACCAAGGTTCAAGTTTAGTGAACGCTTCCCCCTCTCCCCCAAGAACTCAATGAAATGGAGACCATTTCTTCCTAAGGAGTGAGGATTCATCGAGGTGGATATCGGTGGCCACCCACCTATTCCACTAGCTTGAAAAATAATTTTCCACCTTGGCAGTGTTTCGGGTTCCAAACTTTCGAGGTCGTTTTGATGCCGTAAACGAAGTTCATTGGGCATTTGGGGACCAGGGGAATAACTAAGGAACTTGATTTCTCTATTTGAAAATTGTTCATATCGATTATACCTTTCCAACGATGTATCGAGCGCCCCAAACATAGATCATATGAAAAATTTACGCCCTAGGGAAGTTGACGTATCAACTACCCCCATCAGGGCCCGAAAACCTTCTTGATTTTCATCTTCCGAGGTTAAGGTTTTATATTTTCCTTATGTTAAAAATTCATTGAGAGCCTGATTGTAAAAATCATCTTCTTTTGAATGCAAGTATCTATCACATCTCTTCTCATAGATAAGATGCCACCATTCTAGCGAGTCTTTCACTCTCTATTTCTACAGTTTTGTACATTTCGCTCATTAATATAAATTGTGTATTATTGAATCTTTGTGTTTATGGTTGCATATATGATATATATTTCTATCATATTATTGGATATCTGATATATCTCTTTACATTTATTTATTATATCTCCGTTCTCATTTCCTGCCGAAAATAATCCAAATAAGTGGTATAAGAGTAGGCTACTCTTGATCGTTTTTCAGTGCATGTCCCCCATGAGGTCTGAGTATAGAAATTTGGGTCTTGAGCTTGTCTTTCTTGAGGAAAATTGCTCTCGCTTTCCCAAAAAACCCTCCATGGCATCATAAAAGAAAAATGATGGAGCAAAAGATTCTATTAATATGTTTCTTGAGCAAGTTACCACGCGACAAAGGGACAGAATGATGGAGAATTTTTTCCACATCCTTCAACGCCTGCTGATAAGAACAAGTGTGTCTTCATCAATCAGCCACTTTGGAGGCACCTCACCTTTCAATGTACAAATTAATTTTGATATTCCTGTATTTGAAGGATAGATAGATGCAGATGCCCTAGAGAAATGGTTAAATATGCTATAAGGTTATTTCTCTGTTCATAATTTATCTGACAGGGAAAATATCAACTTCACACACCTTAAGGCTCTCCCCCATGTCAAACATTGGTGGGAAATTACTTGGAGAAAATTTCCACAAAGGAGTCTGGAATATATGGGGCCGATCCGACTTGGGATTTGTTTGTGGATGTGGTCAAGGAACAATATTACCCTATTGGAAACTATGATGACCAATACATGAGATGGACCACACTGCGACAATAGAGTGACCAAGTAGTGTTAGAGTTTATAAATACCTTCCATACCTTGTGCACCAAGTTGGGTATCAAACACTCTAAGTGAAATCTCATTCTGAAATACCATGGAGGTCTACACAGATACATCCAAAATGAAATGTATTTTCTAGACATCCAATCACTGAGTGTTGCTTATCAATATGCTGGTAAAATTGAGCATAAATTTAAGCACCAGAACAAGTGGGAGTTTGGGTCAGAAAATCCACAACAATCAAAGTATGGTAAATATGGCCCTAACAACTAGCCTTCAGAAAATCAGGCCAGTCCATAGGAAAAGAAGGGTAACAAGAAGAATAATAAGGACACTACAAAATGGTGCGATTTCCACAAAATCCCCTGGAACAACACCGATGAATGTCCCTCAAAATAGTCATTGGTGGTCGATATCAAAGACAAGGAGCCGAACCCTGATTCAGAATTTGATTTTGAAAATACTGATAGAAGATAGATCATCGATGTAGACCCCACTACTATTGTTGCGACCACAACAATTCAACCAGAAGAACCAACATATCCTGAAGAGGGGGAGCACATTTTTCATTCACAAATGTAGGTGAAGGGGACCGCGCTACATTTTATTGTTGATAGAGGAAGCCAGAAGAACCTCATCTCAGCAAAGGTCATCAAATAGTTGGGATTGTCGACAAAACCACACCTACAACCATGCAACATCGGGTTGCTTTGCTAGGGATGAGATATTCATGTCAACCAATAGTGTCTATTGTCACACGACATCCAACCCTTCAAGGATGATGTATTATATGATGTTTCCCCACTGGATGTCTATGATGTTCTCTTGGGCCAACCATAGATGTGGAAGCGCCATGTTGTTTATGAGTCTAGATGCCATAGTGTCATTGTTACTTTGGGGAGTTATCTCTAAATAATATCAGAGGTAGCTCCAACTATTGTCCCACTTAAACAATTCCCCAAGGTAGTATCTCATACTACAAAATTCAACTTCTTCAAAATCTGTTCAAATGGTGAACAGAAGGACACTGCAACCAATACAACGTCCTCCTAAACAACTTCTATCCAACAAAAGTAGGTCGACAAGGTTGCAAAAAAGCGCAAAGATTCCTTCTGCACAAATTCATCTCATGAATCTCGACTAGTTGAACAAACTCAACCCCCTGAGAAACAATTTTGTGACATCCTTCAACAAACTAAGAAACACAACTTCTCCAGCAAGGCAAGCAACTCACCAAGGTTCAAGTTCATCATAAGATTCCCCCTCTCCCCTAGGAACTCAATGCAATGTGACCATTTCTTCCTAAGGATGGAGGATTGATCCAGGTGGATATCGGTGGCCACCCACCTATTCCACTGGATAGAAAAAAAAACTTCCACCTTGGCAATTTTTCGGTCATTTTTCAGGTTCCAAACTTTGGAAGCCATTTTGAGTCCCTAAATGATGTTTTTTGGGGATTTGGGGCTGAGGTGATTGTCGAAGGCACTTCTTGTACTAGTTAAAAATTGTTATTCTCAGTTAGACCTTTCCAATGGTGTATTTACCACCCCAAACAGAGATCGTATGCAAAAGTTACACCACTAGGAAGTTGACGTATCAACTACCCCATTGGAGCCCACAAAAATTTTGGATTTTCATCTTCCGTGGTTAGGGTTTTAGATTTTCCTTATGTTAAAAAGGCCTTGAGATCCACATTGTAACAATCATCCTCTTGTGAATGCGAGTATCTGTCACATCTCTTCTTAGAGATAAGTTTCCACCATTCTAGCGAGTCTTTCACTCTGTATTTCTATAGTTTTGTACATTTCTCTCACTAATAAAAATTGTCTATTACAGTATATTTGTGTTTGTGGTTGCATATGTGATATATATTTCTGTTATATTATTGGATATCTAAGATATATATGTACATTTATTTATTATATCTCCGCTGTCATTTCCTTCTAAAAATCATCCAGATCAGTGGTATCAGAGCAGGTTGCTCTTGATTGTTATTTAGTGCATGTCCTCAATGATGTCCGAGTATAACAAGTTGGGTCTCAAACTTGTATCTCTTGAGTACAATTTCTCTTGCATGCCCAATAAACACTCCATGGAAGAAAAAAATAAAACGACAGAGCATAATATTATATTAATATGTTGCTTGAATAAGCTCTCACGCAATAGAGGGACGAAATGATGGAGAATTTTTCCCACATCCTTCAATGCCTACCGACAAAAATAGGTGTGTCTTCATCAAGAGACCACTTTGGAGGCACCTCACCTTTCAAAGTACAAGTTAATTTTGATATTCCCGTATTTGAGGAAAGATAGATGCAGATGCCCTAGAAAAATGGTTAAATATGCTAGAAGGTTATTTCTTTGTTCATAATTTATTACCCTGTTAAATATGCTAGAAAAATGGTTAAATATGCGATCAAGGAACAATATTAAACTGTTGGAAGTTATGATGACCAGTACATGAGATGGACCACACTGCCACAAGAGAGGGGTGAAACAGTGTCAAAGTTCAACAATGCCTTCCATACCTTGCACACCAAGATAGGTATGATAGAATTCGAGAGACATCTGGTTCTGAAATACCGTTGGGATCTACACAGATACATCCAGAATGAAATAGATTTTATGGACATCCCATCACTAGGTGCTTCTTATCGATATGTTGTTAAAAGAGATCATAAATTGAAACATTAGAACAAGCAGGAGTTTGGGTCAACAAATCCACAACAACCAAAGTATGATAAATATGGCCCTAACAACTAGCCTTTAGAAACACAGTCCAAGCCACAAGAAAATAAGTGTAACGAAAAGAAGAAGGACACTAGAAAATAGTGTGATTTCCACAAAATCCCTTGGAACAACACCAATGAATTTCTCTCAACACAACCATTAGTGGTCGAGATCAAAGACAAGGAGTCAAACCCTGATTTGAAATCTAATTTAGAAAATACTGATAGAAGACAGATCATCGACGGAAACCCCACTGCTATTGTCATGACCACAACAATTAAACTAGAATAACCAATAGATCCTGAACAGGAGGAGTGCCTTTTTCATTCACAAATGTGGTGGATTACTGAGAGGGGGGGGTGAATTAGTAATAGAGAAATTTAATCCTTTTTAACCATATAATCCAAGTGTTATATCAATTTAGCATTATCATCCAATAACTACAGAGTAAATAAGCAATGAACAAATGAACAATCATACACATACACAATACAAAAGTGTTTTACATGGAAACCCAAAGCGGGATAAAACCACAATTTTTTTTTCTTATATGTTTTGAAGAGTTACATTCATTGGCTACAGCCTGAGGGAAGTTGCAACTCCCCTATTCTCTAGATACAACCAAAAGGAGGCTACAACCTCCTATGTTCTCTGGCTACAACTAGAAGGTGGCTACAACCACCTGTCCTTGCCCCGTCCAACCACCCTAAAGTAGAAGTCGAATGATGGAACCAATGACACACTATCACTGTGAGATATACCGTTGTAAACTTGTACCAATAAACCTGAACCATGCATAAACCATGCATCAACCTGTACCTCAACCTATAATCAACATGTACCATAAACAAGTGCATCAACCATGCACCAACTAGTACCAAACAACCTGTAATCAACTTGTACCATAAACAAGTGGATCCAACCATGTACCAAGTATGTACCAATCATGTGTCAACTACTCATCAAATATGACTCATCAAATATGACTCATCAATATGTACCAACATCATCAACTATGCACCTCATGTATGTGCCAACTCATCAACTATGTGTCTCAACCATGTACCTAACATGTACCTTAACCAAAATCCCTCATCAATTTCATCATACAAATATGATTTGTAACTTTTTAATAGACCTGGTGTCAATGATCACATACCTGCAAACCTTCTGTAACTTTCACAACAAGAGACTAGCATTTTCATCAAGCTTTTCTTTAGTCTCACATGACTAGTTTGGGATTAGTCAACAA